>JAVJIF010012890.1:0-127079 GCA_038442645.1 Agave tequilana
AAAAACCTAAATACATGAATAGGCATATCAAAATAAGTTTGTCTAAGAATGTGAAGCATACATGTATATAGAACAAATCTAATATACATTAAACCATGTAAATTTGTTTTGAATCTATCTGTTCATGAAAACCAAGATCGGTTAAACCAAAAATCGAAACCAAAACATGAAACTTAAACAAGTGTGTGTGTTCTGAACTTGAGCATATCACACTATCTAGTCTTTACAATGGATCTAAAATATAAACTAAACAAGGTACCAAGGTCTTCTTGTAGAGCGCCGTCTTCAAGTCGACTCGATCCAAACGTGATTCACCGAGCTTGACTCCAACGAGTGCTAGATAAGAACTTTGACGCTCAGGCTCTTGAATCACCATGTGAAACGCTTCAAAACACCTTTGTTGAAGCAAATCACCTACTAATATCTTGGTTAAATATTTGAAACTAAACATACAAGATTATTAGTAAACATAACTACATGAGTTAATCATCATCAAAACTAGAGTGGAAGGGCTTTGGGCCAACAGACCGAGCCATTTCCAGAGAGCAGAAGCTCTCTGGCGGTCGATCGGCCCTGGCCGTGCACGTTTTGTGCACGTCGGTCGACCGCCCGGTTGACCAACCTCTAGCTCGGTCGACCATGCGGTCCACCGGCAGAAGGCCAACAACTGTATTTTAAGGGATTTAAAAGTTTTCTTTTTACCTTTGATAAAATCCCATAAATCCACAAAAAATCTACAAAAATAAGTTCAGTATTATACTTTGATATACAAACAGATTTGAGTAAAATCAAAACATGTTACAAACATTTTGAACTATTTTTGTGTTATGGAAATTTTGGCATTAAACAAATCCGTATTTTCCAAATTGATTTTTCCAAAACTGAAAACCAATTTTTCTAAACTCCTCCAAATACAAAAACAAGATATTCTAAACACTTTTAAAGCTTAGCGTGTATGGATATGATCCACTACACATATATGATAAAATATCTATGTTTTTGATATTAAGTTCTAAATAAAGTTTTGACAAAACACATGTATACTTTGAAGCTTAAAAACAGAAACGGTATTTTTTCAAACCGAAAACTCCATAATGAAAACACATAGAAATCTTGTGTGTGAGTGTATATGATACTTGAGCAATCCACCAACTAATCTATCCTTTACATTTTATCTAAAAATAAAAATCTTACTACAAACAAACCTAGACACAAGTCATCTCTTGAGGTCTTCACTTGAAAATCTTCTTCTCCTTCTTGACTTGATCCAAACCTTAATCCAAAGAGCTAGACTCCTCTTTGAGTACTTGATGTGGTCTTGATGCACAAGCTCTTGAATTAACACGTGCTAGCTCTAAAACTTGACTTTAAATCTTTTGTTGAAGCTAAACACCTACTAAGATCTGATCACATATCTGAGACTAATTAAACACAAGATCATTAGTACTATAACTACATGAGTTAATCATCATCGAAACTAGAGTGATGGGCCTTTGGGCCAACAAAAAGACTATCGGTTGGCCGCTCGATCGATCGGGCCAACCCGAGACATGCGTTGAGCCAGTCGGTCGACCGCTCCTTTGCTACGGTCGATCGCTCCTTTGCTACGGTCAACCGATCTGTCGACCGTTCTGAGGACATGGGCTTGTGCACGTTTTGTACACGTCGGTCGACCACTCGATCGACCGAGCCAATGCTTTTGTCGATCATTCGGTCGGCCGATAATAGCCCAGAAAATAGAATTATAGGTTTTAAAAATAGGACTTTAAAACACCCATAAATTCCAGTAAAATCCATCAAAACCACAAAAATAAGTTCATGTAAACACCTTAAATACAAATATATTTGATCAAAGATCAAATATATCACAAACAATTTGAACTATTTTTAAGGCATAGAAATTTAAGCTTAAACCAAAAATTGTATTTTTCAAAACATAAACTTTGAAATGAGAAACCGATTTTTTTATTAACTTGTATAAATACAAAAATAAGTTATTGAAACACATTTGGAGCATTATGTGTATGGATAGAATTCTATACACATAGTAAATGATATATACTTGCTTTTGATAATAAATTCAAAATAAGTTGTGATAAAAGCCAAACTTAAACATATAACTAGATATATATCAAAATAAGTTTTTCTAATCAATGAACCATCTATGTATATGGATGAAATCCATAATACATATAAACCATGTAAACTTGGTTTGATTCTATCTATTTATAAAACCGAAAGATATATTCTTGAAACCCAATAAACTAAAAAACAAAGCGGTTAAACTGAAACCAAAACTATTAAGCTTGTGTGTGTGTGAACTAGAGCAACTCAAAGCTAAACTATCCTTACACACGATCTAAACACTAAACTAATCATGTAAGTCTTCTTATAGATCTTCTTCTCCATGACAATTCGATCCAAACTTGATCCAAATGAGCATGACTCCTCTAGAGTACTAGACGTGATCTTGAAGCGCGAGCTCTTGAATCAATACTTGATAGTTTCAAAACTTGACTATGAATCCTTTATTTAAGCTAAACACCTACTAAAATATTGATCAATATCTGAAACTTAATAAACACAAGATTATTAGTAATATAATTTTATAAGTTAGTCATCATCAAAACTTTGGTGAAAGGCCTTTGAGCCAACATGATTCCCGTCAAAGAATAGTTGCCACACTTGTTCTTCTGAAGAGGTGTTGATGACGTTAACTTCTGCATTCTTGTCTAGGAGATCATCATAAAGTTTTGAAGTTCCTGAAACTAGATGATCAACCAAGAAATCTACCACAGCCTGCCCTTTAACCGCCTTTTGTGACATGAATTGCATCTCGTATTGTGAGAGCAATATGGCCCATTTTGCTAGTCTGCAGATCAGTGAAGATGGACTTGTCATTAGCAATTGCAAAGGATTAATTCTAGAGATGACTTGAATGCGTTGCCCGATGAAGTAGTGTAGCATATTCTGGACAGCGAAGACTAACGCTAAGCATTCCTTTTCGATTGGGTTGTAACGGTGCTCCGCCCCAATCATTATTATGTTTAAATAGTAGATCGCCTGTTTGTAGTTTTGATCATTATTTTGAGCTAGTAAAGCTCCCAATGAATGATCCATCGCTTGAACATATAGTAGGAAAGATTTTCTTGATACTAGAGCTATCAGAACGGGCGGGTGTGTGAGATACTTCTTGATCTCTTCGAATGCTTCTTGGCGAGTATTGTCCCAAATAAATGAGACTCCCTTCTTCATTAATTTAGTGAAGGGTTAGTGATTGAATTTAGACCTGCACAAAAATACTGAATTTCAAAAATAGTGCAAGGTACTCAATGCTACCGCTATAGCGAGTGGCTATGCGGTCGTGATTGATTGCAAGAAAATGCAGTGAGAATTATCGTGTAGCTTAGGGCTAACGGTCGTGTCCACAAAGAGGAATGCAATGAAAGCATTTTGATATTTTGTTTTAGAAGTAAGGATTGATGTTGGTGTTTTTTTTTAGTTGAAAAGAAAATGGAGAGTAAAGAAGTGATTCAAAGAAAAACTGAAAATTTAGGACAGGCTTTGGAGAAGATGATCTTTTAGAAAATACTTTGAGAGTGATTTTATTGTGATTTAAATTATGAAAAAGATCCGAGGTCACTAATCTTCTACTCAACTACTTACTTATCTTAAAAACATTTTGGTGCATCACTTTTATCATAGACAAAAATCTTTAGTTTCTTTTAATGTTCAAGTAAACAAATAAGATGATTTTGGTTTAAATCTTAAAGTTTTTCTTAACACAATATTAAAAATAGAATGTTAAACCATCAAGCGAAGAAGAAAGTATGGAATAAAAATGATTTAGAAATAGTTGTGCTTTAAATATCCAAGTTTAAAAGAGAAACATCCTCATATACTTTCAAGAACAAAGTTTAACTTAGGCATTATTATGATTCAAGAAAGTTTCTTTCAGAAAAACAGATCAAGAGAAAGGAGGTAAACAGATTGATTAGTGAGCCCAGAAGATGGTTTAGTAACTCATGATAAAGAGAAAACAAATAAGAGAATGAAAATAAAACATAGATATGCCGAATTGAGTCGAGTTGAATAAGAAAGTTGAATCTCCTTTGATTGTCACTTCAAGAATGAATTACATACTCATTTTCACTCTTCTCTCTTTGCTGGTCTAAACTAAAAAGTAAAAATGAGATACAATTTCTCAGAATTATCTAACAATACTCCTAAAACCCTAAAAATGAACAAGAATTTTAATCTTAATCTTCGGTCCCTTCTGAAACTACACCTAGAGGGGGTGAATAGGTGTATAGCTAATCAAATGAAAATTCTAGACAATATAATATGAAATAACACAACCGATTGCTCAAAACAAGACTTGAAACTGATAACTCATGAAAGGCTCTGAACTTCTCCTCGTGATTCCTCTAGATAAGAGTTGAGATGCTCAATTGTTATCTTGTTGAGATGAATATTGATCGACAAGAATAAATGAATGATAAACAAGTAAATAGAGACAATAAAGCAATCGCAAATAAAAAAATTTGTTCCAAGGTTGAACCACCACTCTATGTCCCCGCCTTCACCACCGTGAAGGATTTCACTATCAACTATTAGATTCTCCACAAAGGGACCTTACAATAAGGAATTACAATCACTCGGAGTACATAACTCCCCAACTCAATCCTCTACACCAGAGGCAGCAAAAAATCAATTGAGATAACAAGCTCTAGATGGTCAAGAGATCACAAACACTCTCTTTGCAACACTCTTACAAAAATCATATACATTAAAATGTAAACTTGAAGTTCAAGGATGTAAGTGAGAGTGAAAAGAAAATCAGAAATGAGAGATTTTAAGAGCAGAAAAACTCAATTAAAACTTTAAAAATAAGAGTACAAAAAAACTTGAAGCTTTTCTCTTTGAAAGCAAAAACAAGATTTTCAACAGAATTTGTTGTTATGAAATATGCAATCGCAATGACCCTTTATATAGGTTTTAGAAAAACACTTTTAGAATAGTTTTACTAGGTCTAAGAGGGAAGAAATTGACTCTAGTTAATTTAACTTTTCACGTTTTAAAAGAAACATGTTTAAAAACAGATTTAAAAGGACTGGCCGTTACTGCCAATCTGGCAGTCTGTCGGTCTACCGGCCATTCAAAAAAATTTGACCGATGGCTCTCGGTCGACTGGTCGGTCGACCGTGTTTAACCGAGACCAAACTAGTTACAGTCGGTCGACTGCCCAGTCGACTACAATAAGGAACCGGTCGACCAGTTGGTCAACCAGGAATGTGCATAACATGCGTACCCTAATTCCCAGAGGTTCGGTTGACCGTGTGGTCGATCGTTCTGGACTATAATAGGCCCGGTTGACCGCCCGGTCAACCGACCTAGGCCAAAAACTGGGTCAAGGTATGTTTTTTTTTTTGAAGATAAAGAAAATTTTTAAATAATTTTTGTTTGAATTTTGGAAGAGAGAAGACATGTATAGCCATGAGATACATGTTCTAAACTAAGATAGAAATTTCTAAAAAAATGTGGAACAAGTATCAAAGCCAAACATGTCAAAACCATACTTTTGAAAACATGCACTTTTGTGTGTGTATATCTTTGAGCCTCAAATCTGTAGTCTACTCTTTAACTAACTAGTTTCTTACAAGGTTCTAATCGACTACAAGAATCTTCAAACGGGCTTCTCTGATAGTGACGTTTGAGCGACGCCGAGTGCTTTGAACTATGATCCCGTTCTTGAGTACCTTTGAGCCATCAACACCTTTTTTTACAAGAAGAAACCTGTTAGATCTTTTTGAATCCTGTTATATCTTTTTGAACCCTGAAATGCACTCTTGAACTTGATTAGTACTTTATATCCTTTATTATCATCAAAACACAAAACCAGGGATTGTAACCTTTGGGCCAACAATCTCCCCCTTTTTGATGATGACAAAACATATGAGCTATTTAAAAGAAAATATAGGAAAAGAGCATTGTAAAAACTCCCCCTCAAGTTATGCTAGTTATCAAGTACAAGATATCAACAAGTTATATGATAAAGGCATTATAAAAGAGCATGATCAAACAAATACCAATAAATACTCATAAATATTTCTCCCCCTTTTTGTCATAGATCAAAAAAGGAAAGCAAAAACTACCAAAAAATAAAATATATGTAGATTTTATCAGAAGGAAAACTCATGAATCAACAATACAAATATTTAGTTCTCCACAAATGAAAGAGAATCTGTTAAAATCAAGTGGCTTAGTAAAAATATCTGCTAGTTGAAAATCAGTTGAAACATAATCAAGTGATATTGAATTTCTATGAGCTTTGTATTACTATGTTGATTTGCATTTATAGTCATATGAATAGTTCTAATATTATCACAAAATATCTTAATAGGATTATAATGCAAATCACAGTCAATGAGAGTATGTTTCATTCAAAGGATTTGTGCACAACAAGCCCCGACCGCAACATACTCCGCCTCGGCAGTTGAGATGGCTACAGAATTTTGTTTCTTGAAAGATCATGAAATAAGACAATTTCCTAGAAACTGACAAATTCTACTTGTACTCTTCCTATCTACTCTACAACCGGCATAGTCAGCATCTGAAAAATTCATCATGAAAAATTATCCAGTCATCGGATACCAAAAGCCCATTCCAATAGTACCCTTAAGATATCTAATAATGTGTTTTACCATAATCAAGTGGGACTCTTTATGACAAGATTAGAATCTACCGCATAGAAATACATTAAATATGATATTCGGCCTACTAGCTGACTGCAAATGAAAGCAGTAAGAATTACCGTCTAGCTTTGGGCTAACAGGTTGCGTCCATGAGGAGGAATGCGATAGAAGCTTTTCGATGAATTGTTAAATAATAAAAAATGATGTTGGTATTTTTCTTTTTTTCTATTGAAAAAGTAAATGGAGAGTAAGAAAATGATAAAAAGAAAAATTGAAAACTTAGAAAAAGACTTTGCAAAAGGTGATCTTTAAAAAATGCTAAAAATTATTTGGTTTTTTTTAATATAGGAAAAAAAACTGGGCTCACTAATTTTCTACTCAGTTACTTACTTATGTCAAGAACATTTTGATGCATCACTTTTATCATAGGCAAAAACCTTTAGTTTCTTTTAATGTTCAAGTAAAACAAATAAGATGGTTTTGGTTTAAATCTTAAGGCCTTTCTTAACACATCATTAAAAATAGAATGTTAAACCATCAAGCGCGAATAATAATGATTTAAAAATATTTGTGCTTTCAAAGTCTAAGTTTAAAAGAAAAACATCCTCATGTGCTTTCAAGAACAAAGTTTAACTCAGGCATTATTATGATTCAAGAGAGTTACTTTCAGAAAAATCAATCAAGAGAAAGGAAATAGAAAAGATTGATTAGTGAGCCCAGAAGATGGTTTAGTTACTCATGATAAAAAGAAAATAAATAAGAGAATGAAAATAAAACGCAGACATATTGAATTGAGTCGAGTTGAATAAGCAAGTTGAATCTCCTTTGATTGTCACTTCAAGGATGAATTACACGGTCAATTCCACTCTTCTCTCTTTGCTGATCTAAAATAAAAAGTAAAGATGAGATACAACTTCTCAGAACTATCTAATAATTCTCCTAAAATCCTAAAAATTAATAAGAATTCTAATCCTAGTCCTCGCTTCCCATTTCTCTGTAGAATGCAGTATTTATAGAGAAAAACCAAACGGGAGAAGTCGTACGAAGATTGGGGGAGCAAACGCTCCCCCAACCATCTCAACCAAGCCGCGAAAATGCGGCTTTAGGCGCCCACACCTGGTTGGTGACACTCCCTCGCTTGGTGATTCACCTTTATCTCTTTCTGGTTTACCCGTTTCAGCTCCTGGTTTGACGAACTGCCTTTGATCTTTGCTTTAACCATTTGATTTGGAAAGATTCGTTTTAACCAGTTTTCAACTCTCTGATTTGCTAGGATCTGCCCTGATTTTCTAATTTCAAATTAATTCTGAATTAAATCAGAATTCTGATGGGCTTTTGGGCTCGTTTCTCTTTCCTTTCTTTTAGCAATGGGCCTGCAATTTATAAAGAAAAATAAGACTTATTAGTAGGAACTATTAGATAATAAACATGGTAATATGATAATATATATGCACTATATGTGACAGATCACACCCCCACACTTATTTTTTGCTCGTCCTCGAGCAAAACAACAAAACTAATCCTAATCAATTATTAGACCACTTTCGCAGGTCACTCAATTGCACTGAGCATGTGCAACAAGCCGTTAAACCTCTAGCTTACCCCTAAAGGACGAGTTTTGTCTTTTGAGGGTTTTCAGTGGATTGTACCCACTAAATCCATAAAGAAAGAGAAAAAATGCTAGAATTTTTGAAAAGCATTTTGAAAAGAGAGAAAATATTTGAGACATTATTGTAAGAGTTCAAGTAATTTATAAGTTATAGGAAGACCTTTTCATTCCTAAACTTAGTCTCTATTTAAAAACATGTCATTAATCAAAGTAAAGAGTTGAATTGTATTTCTCATCTAGTCTATTACTTTACCCTAAGTCATATGCACCTTCGTGACCGTAAAGTTTGACTAAGGGTTCTTTAACATTAACTCTTATGCCTTATTTATATTTATTTATTTATTTATTTTTGGTGGTATTTATTCCTCAATTCCATTAGGCTTTCTAATCTGCCCATGTAACGAGCATTTAGTTGGTGACACCCAAACCAGACAGTCTTTGGGCACTAGGTGAGAAAACACCCCTAAGGACTTAAACACCCGAGCAAACAAGGCCACGAAACCAAGGGTTTTTATTTATAAAATGTACCCCTTTTAGGCATGAATATTTATGCTTCATGAGGCACAAATACCCAGCTTAATCAGAAGATTTATATATATATATTTTCAAACTTATGTAATTATCTTTTGCATAAATACCAAAGCTTGCTTAGGCCAAAATACTTGGCTAATCAATAATTAGTTTTGCACACACACACACACACACACACACACACACACACACACATATATATATATATATATATTTCTTCTTTTTTTTATAAGGCATAAGAATTTTTGTCTTTGAACCCTAAGTGTGTAAGTGTATAAAGTGTGCATATTTCTCAAGGTAAAGATCAAGACTAAATTACTCTCATCAATTTTCTTCCTAACCCTGAAAATCAAACAAGTTATCTTATTTTGACCAAGTATAAGAAATCCTAATTATGATTTTCCTATTCCTCAAATTAACTTAATTTCTTACAAAAAATATATCAAAATATTGTACTTTTTTTTCAAAAAGTTATATATATATATTAGTCATGTTAGAGCCCTCCCCCGCACTTATCTCATGCATTGTCCCCAATATATGAAAGAAATGTATAGATGCATGAAATGAAATATAAAAGAGGAAAGTTACCGATACACTAGGTCAAAAAGACCCATAGCTGTTTCATTTACCGGCACTGATTCCAAGAAATATTTAAGGCGTTGACCATTTACCTTAAAGTCATTTCCATTCTTGGTGTCATTGATCTCTACAGCACCGTGTGGAAACACGATTTTTACAACGAATGGCCTAGTCCATCTTGATTTTAATTTTCCTAAAAAAAGATGAAGCTTAGAATTCTAGAGTAAGACTTTTTGTCTGGGGACAAAGGTTTTTCTTATGATGTGTTTATCATGAAAAATCTTAACTCTATCTTTAGTGATCTTAGCATTTTCATAGGCCTCATTTCTCAACTCCTCTAATTCGGAAATTTATAATTTTCGAAGGTCACCGACCTTAGTCAAGTCAAAATTTAGCTGCTTTATTACCCGTAAGGCCTGGTGCTCTAACTCAACGGGTAGGTGGCAAGTCTTGCCAAGACCTAACCTATAAGGAGACATCCCTCGAATCATCTTGAAAGCGGTCCTGTAGGCCCATAGGGCATCTATAAGTTTGGTGGACCAATCTTTCCGGTTTGGTTTATAGTTTTCTCCAAAATAAGCTTGATTTATTGGAAACCTCAACCTGCCCGCTATTCTGAGGATGATAAGGTGTGGACAACTTGTGAGTTATGGCGTACTTTCGCATAAGAGCTTCAAAGGATCTATTGCAAAAGTGAGTACCATTATCACTGATAATAGCACGAGGGGTTCCGAAGCATGAGAAAATGTTTTCTTTCAAAAACTTTATGACATCTTTGTTATCATTAGTTCTACTAGGAATGGCTTCTAACCACTTGGACACATAGTCCATAGCAACCAATATGTATTGATTTTCAAATGAATTAGAAAATGGACCCATAAAGTCGATGCCCCAAACAATAAAGAGTTTTATTTCTAGAATTGGGCTGAGGGGCATCATATCTCGTTTTGAGATCCTTCCTACCATCTGGCATCTAAGGCACATCTTACAAAACTCATAAGCATCTTTGAACAAAGTGGGCCAATAGAACCCACTTTTCAGCAGTTTTGCGGGACCAAAGTGTCCACCACATGCAAGTTCGTGACAGAAAGATAAAACACTTTTAATCTCTTCATCGGGAATGCATCTCCAAATAATTTGGTCAGAATATTACGTAAAAAGATACGATTCCTCCTAAAAGAAATACCGGACTTGAGATAAGAACTGGTATATATCGTTTTTAGACCAATGAGATGGAGTTTGGTTTGTGACCAAGTAATTCACTATATCAGCAAACCAAGGTTACCTAACGACAGCTAAGAGGTTTTTATCAGGAAAATCCTCATTTATGGGTAATTCTTTGCATGAAAAGTTTGGGATTCGCGTGAGATGGTCAGCAACGATATTTTCTATGCTTTTCTTATATCAAATCTCGAGATTGAATTCTTGAAAAGGAGGATTTAGTCGGGCCTTGGCATCCTTCTTCATCAGAGGTACCTAAGCGCAGAATGATCAGTGAAATTGTGGTTTTGAACCATAGTAGGTAGGGATGAAATTTCTTCAAGGCAAACACTACTGCTAAAAATTTCTTCTAAGTAGTAGTGTAGTTTATTTGAGCATCGTTGAGAGTCCTACTAGAGTAGTAAATTATGTGCTTCTTGTTACCAATGCGCTATCCTAGGATAGCGCCTATTGCAAAATCAAAAGCGTCGCACATGATTTCGAATGGTTTAGACTAATCTGGTGCAGATATGATTGGTGCAGAAATAAGCTCTTTCTTAAACTTCTCCCAAAAATTTATACATTCAGCATCAAAAGTGAAGGACATGTCCTTAGCTAACAGATTAGTCAAGGGTCTAGCAATCTTGCTAAAATCTTTTAAAAATCTTTGGTAGAAACCAGCATGTCCTAAGAAGGATCGAATATCCTTCACGCATTTGGGCATGGAAGCTTAGCAATAACCTCAATCTTGGTTCTATCCACTTCAATTCCTTTCTTGGAGATTTCTTGACCCAAGACAATTCCATGTCTTACCATGAAGTGACATTTCTCCCAGTTCAGTGTCAGATTTTTCTCAGCACAATATTGGAGGACGAGATCTAATTGGTGAAGACATTGAGTGAATGAATCTCCGTAGATGGAGAAATTATCCATAAAGATTTCTAAGAATCGTTTCACCATATCAGAGAAAAGACTCAACATGCAACGTTGAAACGTTACTGGGGCATTCCATAAGCCAAAAGGCATTCGACGATAAGCAAATGTCCCAAATGGACATGTGAACGTTGTCTTTTCTTGGTCCTCAGGAGCAATAGGAATCTAATTATAAACTGAGTAACCGTTCAAGAAACAGTAATACTCGTGGCTAGCCAATCATTGAAGCATTTGATCAATAAAGGGGAGCAGAAAGTGGTCCTTAGGAGTTGCTGCATTAAGCTTCCTATAGTCAATGCAAACTCGAATCTTCGTGGGAAGTCGAGTTAGGACCAACTCTTTCTTCTCATTTTTCACTACGGTAAAACTGGATTTCTTTGGAACCGCGAGGACAAAACTGACCCATTGGCTATCCAAAATGGGAAAGATTATCCCATTGTCTAAGAGTTTCACAATTTCAGCATGAATATCCTCTTGCATAATAAGGTTTAACCTACGCTGCGGGTCTCTTTTTGGTGTCGCGTTCTCATTGAGTTGAATGCGATGTTGAAGTATGGTTGGACTCAATCCCTTTATATCAGTCATAGTCTAACCAATGGCTTGCCTATGTTTTCTCAAAATTGCTTTAAGATCTTCTTCTTTCCTGTCATTTAAATGGGAGGTAATAATGACAAAAAAGGTCTCTTGTTCGCCTAAATAGACGTACTTGAGATGCGCAGGTATGGCTTTCAATTCTAAAGAAGGGGAAAGCTCACAGGAAGGATGAATCAAATTCGTTGGCTCCACATTTGGTGAAATAAGGTTTGAGACCCAATTCACAGTAGACTCGACAACCTAATCAAGGTTAAAGTCATCAGATTCTAACTCAAAGTCACACTCAGTTTCTAATTTCAATTCTTCCCTGTGTTCACTTGTTAAGCTCTCAATGAGGTTGATTTCAAATGTTTGATCCTCAACATCACGGGGTTGCTTTCCTAGGTTGAAGACATTGAGTTCTCTAGTTATGTCCCCAAAAGTTAACCTCATGGACCCATTCCTACAATTAATAATGGCATTGGCACTAGCAAGGAATGGTCGCCCTAGGATAACAGGAGTTTGAGCCCTAGAATTGGACATAGGTTGTGTCTCTAGAACTATGAAATTAAAGGGGTAGATAAACTCCCTGACCCGGATAAGGACGTTAATAATTTATCCTATGAAACTTTCACTGAACGGTCAGCCAGATGGATAGTGACTCGAGTTGGGCTAAGATTACCCAACCCGAGTTGTTCATAAACTGAGAATGGGAGCAAGTTGATACTTGATCCCAAGTCAAGGAGTGCACGACTAATCTCGGCTTGTCCTATCGTGCAGGCAATGGTGGGACAACCCGGATCCTTGTACTTGACGGGGATCGGACCGGCAGTAACTCACTAATGTTAGTGGTTAAGATGACTTTTTTGGTACATTAGTCTTTCTCTTCTTGGTGTACATGTTCTTAAGAAATTTTCATAGGATGGGACTTGTTGGATGGCATCAAGAAGTGGCACATTTATCTTCACTTGATTGAAGATCTCAATTATCTTATCCATGTGTGGATTTTGCTTGTTGTTTTTCAGCCTATTGGAAATGGTACTATGGCTGGTGAACCTGACTGGTTGACTTATCTGTTTCAGACTCGTCAGATTTGGACGGACTGGGATTAGATGAGGTCCATGCTTGAGTGTGGTTATGCTGAATGGGTTTAGATGGTGTTGACACTTGATTGTCAACTTTCTTTCCCGACCTTAATGTATAAATAGCATTACATTGATTCAATGATTAATCCTCAGCCAAATGAGCTTGTTGAGAATTCTTAGGATTTATTATTGGCTAACTAGGCAAGGTACTCTTTTGTCTCTCATTCTATGGACTGGCTAATTGGCTCATTTGAACCTTTAGCCTCTGTATAGTTTGCATGAGGGAATCTTAGTTCTGCATTTCCCTTTCCATATTCTCTCAAAGCCAGTCATTCTCCTTCCTAATTGAGGATTCTGGAAGGAAAATTGTGGAGCTTAGTTGGAAAAGTTTTGTTGATAGTTTGAAAAATTGGGCAGATGGTTGGGAGAATTATGATGGTAATTGAAAAAGTTGGATTGATGATTAGAAGAATTATTGGAATGATAGAAGTGGCTTGCATGATTTGATCGTGAGTGGTCATTATTGTTATGGCTCCAAGAGAAATTTGGGTGATTTTTCTAGCGAGGATTATACGTTAGTGCGTAAGGATTATTATTCAGCCTTGAAAAGGCCGAATTCATCAGTCCTGGAAAGTGTTGTTGAGCTTGAAACACAGGACACTCCTCAAAAATATGATTTATGGCTTGACAGTAAGTACAGCCTAGAATTGAAAATTGGTTTGGGCTGACTTGATTGACTGAACTTGGTTCCTTAATTTCTAAAGCTTTCAGTTTTCTCGCTAGGTTAGCTAACTTAGCCTCGTTAGCTTTGGATGAATCAATTGAATGGAGACCTCCTTTTGAAGAGACGAAGTTTGAATTCCTAGAGTTTTCTCTAGTTGGGTCCCATTAGATAGTCTTTTCAGCTAGATCCCCATATAAATCTCATCCTTCTGCAAGAATCCCCCTTGGCACATGGTTTCTAAGAGGGTCTTAGTTGAGTAGTCTAAGCTATCATAAAGAATTTGGCATTATCGCCATTTCTCTATTCTATGATGAGGACAATAGACAAGGAGGTCTTTGAAGCATTCAAAATACCTCCAAAATGGTTCATGATCGAGTTTTTACCTGCACACAAAATATAGAATTTTAGATTTAGAAATAAAGATGTGCAAGGTGCTCAATTCTATCCGCTGTAGCAATGACTATGCGGGTCGTGATCCACAGGGAGGGACTAGTGATGGAAGCTTGTTTAGTAAGTTATCTCTTTTTTATTTATTTTGTTATCTACAATGGTATTTACAATGAAAAGTGTGAAAGAAATTGGAAAGATGTGGAGTTGGTGATCTTACAAAGAAAGAAAACTATAACTAAAAGCACATACCTACCTCTTCTGCCCTGTTTACCTTTGATCCGTTGCAACGACTTACCTTGTCTTTGAAGGCATTCAAGCATGGCGTATAGGATCTTCCCCCTTCTCGATCTACACTACGAAAAGAAAAGACAAACTACACTAGCAAGAGACGGCTTGTTCATCACCATAGGCCATCAAGGGCACTTCTTTGGCTAAGCAGTCTCGAAGCGATCAGATCTCATGGCTTGCAAGACATCAGAGAGAAACAATAAAATAAAACAAGAATAGAAGAACAAAAATAAAACAAGAATAGAAGAACAAAAACAAACCTTGAGTTGATTCTATTAACAATGGAGGAAAAGTTTGACTTACACCGATGTCACCTCAGTACAAGCATGATCTCCTTCCTCCATGAAAGCATCCTCTCCTTTCAGTTACATAAAGGAAAAATAAAAATTACAAAAGAAAATAAAACCTAAACTACAATCTACAAGTTAGCCTAAAAAAACCCTAAATTTGTCTCTGTACTCGACTGTGTACTTCTGAGATCTGCCCTTCCTCTGTTGCTATGCAGGGGTATTTATAGGAGAAAACCAGAGGATAAGAAGCGTATGAAGATAAGAGGAGCAAAATATCTCTGAATTTGAATTCTTCTTTTATCTCCAAACTTGTTTTGACTTATCCATAGAAGTTCAATTCTATCCTGCAACTTGTTATCATGTTGACCTCCGAATATGGCTTATCTTCCGACTGAAATGGAAAGTTTGATCAACATAAGAGTTGTAGTCCTTCGAGTCTTCTTTCTGGAGCATCTTGAATCATCGGATTTGAATATCTGTAGCAAACGTTATGATCTGAATACTAAAACGTGTACAGTCTGAATCCGAATCTGAATTTAAAAAGGATTTGGTCCCTTTATCTTTATCTTCAAGTCTTTCTCCCCTCAGATTTAAATAGCAATTAGGAGTCCTACTTTATCCTTCCTTATCCTCCCTAGATTTTAAATTAATAATTTAAAATCCATGTTTAGATTAGGTTAGATAAGATAGAAACTTCTAAATTACTAAAATAAATCATGCATGTAGGCTTGTGGACTTTTTGGGCTTTTGGGCTTCATTCAGGCTTTATTTCTTTATTTTTTAATTACTCAAGGCCTGCACACATTAAATAATAAAATATTAGTAATATTGCATAATTAAAAGAATAAATAGGGAAATATGATAGTAAATGTGGTGATAAATATGCACTTTTTACTACCTATCAGTTCACTAGGTTCTTGCTTGAACTGCATGATGTTTTTTCTAACGAGAGCGGTCTTATGAATTGGATAGAATTTCTTTACGAAGACCTTGATGAAACCATCCCAGGATGTGATAGAGCCAGCTGCTAAGCTATAAAGCCATTTCTTGGTTAGGTCCTTAAGAGCGAATGGGACAAATCTCAACCTAATAGCATCATATACAAGGTATGAGATTTTCATCATTAAGCATACTTCCTCAAACTCTCTTATGAAGAAATAAGCATCTTCGGACTCTAAGCCATAAAACTTGGGAGTGTGTTGATGAACTGAGACTTGAGCTCAAAATTGTGTTCATCAATCGATGGAAGTTGGATGCAAGATGGAAGTGAGATTCTAATAGGATAAAACCTATCCTGTAAAGATGTCGGTTGAGCCATAACCGAATCTGGTCTTGGTTCGAACTTAGGTGGTGATGTGTTTTTAGTTAACCTAGATGAATTAAGGTCTCTTGACCATACTAGCATACACAAACACAGTCACAAACAAGTTCACCGATAATCAACAAGAGGAAACAACCAAGCCTAGTGTAAGGTAACCTTGACCTAGACAACTCCTAACTGGTTGATTGTCCATAGGAGGTATAATGCAGACTTTGACCACAAGCTAATCAGCCAGTTCAGGGCAAGATTGGTAAGAGGTATCCGCGCAAAAGCGATGGGCCTAATTAAGACAAACCACCAGCCTTCGGGGTTTCGCCCCTCAATCCCTTTCCTTAGACACTGATTTGGCAGGAGTCAAATTCTAACACCTTCCCCTTTGAATAATCTCCTAATGAGTTCGAGATGTCCCTAAGACCAGCGTCTATCAGATTTTAAATTAGGCTTAGACTGTGCGTGCTTGGTGATGGTTTGTGGGCTAAGGAAGGGTAATGACTTCCCCACCTTATCTTAATTTGAATTTTGCCCTTAAAATTGATTGTGCAGAGTATGCGAGATATAGAAAAGTAACATTCAAAAGCAAATATCACCCAAGAATGTTTCCTAAACTATATGCTATACATACGTACCTCGTCTCCAGCTATCTTCAACAGTAATCGTAAAAGAAACGTAATTAGACAAATGCATAGAATGTAAGTCTAAACTTTTTTTTAGTGATCAAAGCAGAACGAGCACTTTAAAATGTGTGTTTTATGAAATCAATGAAAAGGCAAGCGTGCTAATGTTCTCTCGATACTTCCGTTATACCATTGGCTCAATTGGTCGAATCCACAGGGACGGGAGGCGATAGAAGCATTAGCAATTTATGTTCACGTGTTATGTTAACAAGTCTTCTTTTTTAAAAGAATTAGAAAAAGAAAATAAAAGAAATCCAGAAGTGACAGGTCAGAAGGGCAATGAAACAATGATGTGAAAATAAAAGAGAAATGATTTGGAAAACAAAATAGAAAAGAAGATAAAACAAAGGTGAACTAACAAGTTGGTGAAAACATTGATAAGAAAATGATAAAAAGGTTTTGAAAATGATTCTTAAAACAAAGTGAAAAGAATGAGGAATGCTATGAAAGAAATCTTATGATTTCTAACTACTAATTACTCTACTAACATGCTAACCTCTTAGTGATAGTTGCCCCATATGGATCCTTGGCCATCACTAATCCTTGACTTCAAGAGACGATACAAAGTATGGCAAATAAGATAGTTCTTCACATTCAAAGTTGCATCAAGAGCAAGCTAATACAAACATTAGATCATCAAACCATTAGAAGTAAGTATGAAATAAAAGAGTTATCTTGGTTAGCAAGTTAGATGCTAGAACCCATCAACATGAGCCATCAATGGCGCTTGCAAGAGCAAGGCCTTGCAGAGGCTACTAGATTCATGTGGATTATCAAGTAAGTGGTTAGTAGTTTGTCACCATGAGAAGAAAATCTAGCTAAGCATTAGGTAAAAGATGGAGAAGATTACATTGGAGAAGAAAGAAGACACCTTTACATAGATTGTCACCATCTATTACATCAATATCTCTCTATCTCTCTCTGAATCTCTCAGCCCTACTACAAGATCTAAAAACAAAATGAAAATACAAAATAAAAGAGAAAGAAAATCCTAATAGATAACTAGAAGAGAGAAACCTAGCCTAAAACCCAATCTGCTTGCGTTTTGGGCCTCTACAGTTGTATATATAGGCAAAACAAGCTTCTAGATGACGAGACGAGGCCACATGTCGAAGATCGACGCGTAGCCTACCAAATTGCCGCGAAAATGCGGCTACTGCCGCATTTTTGCGGCAATACCAGGGACCTAGGTCCCCGGTTTTAGTGTGGGGATGCGCGGCGCTTCGGGGACCTTCTAGATATGCTCCGATTTAGGTATTTTCATCTGTATATTCGTCTGACGTGCGCAAGGGTCTAGGTTCAATGTATCTTCAAGAAGATCCCTTGCTTGGCCTCCAAGAAATGCGGATTTAATTACCCAAAAATGGGTTTAATTAAGCTCTTATTACCCATTTTCCCTCCTTGTCTTAATTATATGCAAGAGAGACCAAAATACAGTTTAGACTGACATTTTATTCATAAATCAATTGGAAAATGCGATATAATAATGCAGAATTGTAGACTAATCACACCCCCACAATTACTTTTGCTCGTCCCGAGCAAAACAACAAAAGAAAAACTATACTACAAATGTTATTACACCACTTTCGCAGGTGACGCGATTGCACTGAGTGTGTGCAACAAGCCGTTAAACCTCTAGGTTACCCCTAAAGGAGGAGTGTTGTCTCCTGAGGGTTTTCAGCGGATTGCACACACAAAATGCATAAAGAAAGAAGACAAATGTTAATATTTTGAAAACACATTTTGAAAGAGAGACAAGGTTTTGAAATATTTTTGCAAAAATATAAGCGATCTAAGATCATAAGTCCACCAAAAATTATTCTCCCTTAAACTTAGTCTATATGCAAGATCTTGTCTTCAAATAAGGTAAGAATTCATAATTAGATTGAACATTTTATCCTTCATAAAACCTAGATAATATGCACTTTGTGATAGTGAAGATTTCTAGGATTTCAACTCTAACCATCAAGCTATTTATTTATATATATATATTTTCTTTTCTTTTTTCTTCCCTTAGTTTTCTTAGGCTTTTTAGTTTATCCGGGTAGCGAGCCTTTAACCGACGACTCCCAACCCGGACGATCTTAGGGCACCAAATGAGAAAACATCCCTCAGGTTTAAGGACTCGAGTAAAAAAGGTCACAAAACTAAGATGGATTATTTGTTTCTTATGACCACCGTTAGGCGTGAATAATCATGCTTCTTGAGGCATAGTTATCCAGCTTAATAAGTGATTTTTTTTAATTTATTTATACCATATTTTTTTTTTCTTTTTTTATTTATTTTTGCTTTATGGTATTTTAGGTCTTTGTTTCCATCCCAAAAATTGTGTCTGTGTGAAGTGCATACTATCTAAAGTAAAAAAATTCAAGATAAAATTATCTCTCCAATTTATCTTACTTAACCTATAAGTTTAAACAAGATCCATTATTTCGACTGGGTTTAAGATGTCATAATTAAGGCTTTTTTAATTTCAAAGATCATCTTAATTTTCTTAAGAATAGATCAAAACTTTATCTCTTGTTTCAAAAAAAAATTTTAAAAAAAGAGAAAAATCCTATACGAAAGGAAATTTTTTTAAAAGTATCCTAAAAGAAATGTAAAAGAAAGACTCCTAAAAGAAGTGTAAAATAAAGAAAATCTAAAAACTCTACGTTAGTAAACCCTCCCCCACACTTATCTCATGCATTGTCCTCAATGTATCGTGATGTATGTATGCATGAAACTAATAGAGAGGGAAGGAAAAATCACTTCAAGGTGGTTGCTCCGGTGGTGGTCTGATTGGTCCCCGAAAGTCGGCCATATCAAATTTGCGTGGAGTCCGGAGGAATCTACTAGAAACCTCTATAAGACAACCCATTATTATGATGTATATATGAATGATTTTTATTAAGAATTTTATCCATCTAATTTTCAAATTTTCAAAATAATTTCAGAGTCAAATTTATCAATACCCTTGTCCCAGAATGGAATGATTGATTTGGACTCAGAAAGTACAGGAACTAATACTGACTCAGGAAAAAGTCTTAAGTCAAGTAAAGGTTCAGGAGTCGAGATTGTTTCAGGAAGTGGATCCAAATCAAGAAGTTAAAACTCAAGTCCACATTCATTTCCCCATAATGGAATGTGACTTTCTAGGATAGGTGATTCAAGTTCAAGAATGACAGGTATGGGAACCAAAACTGATTCTAAAATGTTGCTCAATTTGGGTAACAACACTGGAGTCCATATTGATTCAGGAATTTGAACTTGATCACAATTTGAGGATCAAAGTCACATTCTTATCTGAGCTCAATTTCATAAAAATGAGAACTTGCCAATTTGTCAATGGGACTTTCAGAAGTATGAAAATTTTCAAGTTTAATATGATGATCATAAATGATTGGTGATTCAATTTCACAATGGACTGGCATAGGATCCAATACTGACTCGGGAAAAGGCCTGAAATCAGGTAAAAAAAACCTCAGTCATTATGGAATCAGGCAGTGAAATTGCATTACTAAGTTGAGATTCAGGATCACATTCATGCTCAAGTTCAATCTTAGGAAAATGATATCTTGCCAAAATGTCAATGAGATTTGACGTTTGGTCAAGTTCAGATGGGTGTGCTGAAATTGAATCTTGGTTTCCAAAATGACAAGAGTCCTGGGTCAGATCAATAGAGTTAGGGATAGGTGAAGTGGTCAAAGGTTGATAAGATAGAGTTTTCTCGTTCCTATAAATGCTAACCAATTGACTCAATTGTTTTTCCAACCTATTGATAGACTGGGCAGAAAATTTTTGAAATTGTAGTGCAGACTCTTGCAAGACTTCTATACTCTTTTCTAGATGTGATGTTTTTTCAAGTGGATGCTCTAGAATGGAAGTGTAGGAATCTTGGCTTCCAAAATAATAAGAGTCATGGGTCAAATTGATAGAGTTAAAAATATTTGAATTGGTCAAAGGTTGATAAGAGAGAGTTTCCTCATTCCTATAAATGCTAACCAATTGACTCAATTGTGTTTCCAACCATCAATAGACTGAGAAGAAGATTTTTGAAATTGTAATGCGGACTCGTGCAAGATTTCTGTACTCTTTTCTAGACTTGATTTTTCTTCAAGTGGATATTCCAGAAAGGGAGTATAAGAATCTTGGTTTTGAAAGATAGTGAAGATTGTGAGTCCAACATATTTTGAGATTGAAGCTCGACTCACTAAAGCATTTCATACTCATTTTCAAGTTAGATGATTGGTCATTTCGAATAGGTGAAACTGAGGACGAATCATGAAAATATTGTGGAATTGGTGAATTAAGCTTCTTTTGTTGGGACTCAAGCATGGCTTGCGTGGCTTCTATATTTTTTTCGAACTCAGATTTTTCTTCAAAATTGGAAAATGGAGATCGTGAAAATTATGAAAATTGTGGATAAGGTGGTGAAAAATTAGATTCGGGGGAGGTAAATCCCCATTGACTCTGTGAAGAGTTAAAATTATTTTGAGAATTATAGTTATAAGATTGGGGGTATGGGTTGTATTGATTCGGATAAGTCTAACCCGATGTATTTGGTTGGTTCATATTGTAAAAAAATGGATTGAAATTATCCGAAACAAATGGGGTTGGTGTAAAATATGGATTCATATTAGGATTGAAAGAATTGTTATTGTTGAATTCCATTTCACAAACAATCACAAAAAAAAAAAGCAAACAACAAACAAAAGGAAAAGAAAAAAATCAAAACCAAGCCTATATTAAGGTTGATCTAGACCTAGACGACTCCTAACTGGTCGATTACCCGGGGGAGGTTATTGTTTGAATCCGACCACAAGCTAATCGGCCAGGTCGGGGCAAAATACGGTGGCAGGTACTGTGCGTAAGCAACAGGCCTTAATTACGCCAAACCACAGTATCTTCGAGGCGTAACGTCTTAATCCCCAACCTTAGACACCGATTTTACGAGAGTAAGATTCAAAATAAGTTTCACTCTCGGTCAAACACTTAATAAGTCCGAGATGTCCCTAGGAGCCAACGTCTATCAATTTTTATTAGGGCTTGGGTTGTGTGAGTGGGGAGGTGATTTTTGGGCTAAGGAAGGGTGATGAAATCTCCACCTTATCTTGTGTGGGTTTTACCCTTAAGTCCAATTCATGCAAGTGTGCGATATAGACAAGAATATAACACAAAGCGAATAAATCACCCACATGTTTGTCCTATGCTATATGCAATGCCATATGTACACCTCAGTCCAAATCACAATAACAGAACAAAATACAGTACATTGGAATTGAATTGACACGTGCCTAAATGCAAATATCTAAAGTGCTTTAAAAGCGTCCAAATATCGTATTTAGTTCTTTAATTTATTACAGTGTATAGGCAATCAAAGTAGGAAAGTAATAGTACAGATCCACTAGCTATTACAATGAATACAACCCAGCACAACAAGATACACAATTATCAGAAAATCGTCGCGTTTTCGCGGCACAAGTCGCATTTGCGCGGCTTTTCTTTAGAAGCTGGGTCCTTGCTTTCTAGAGCAGGGAGATGCAAAGCTAATGTTTGTTCTGTAATGTTAATCTCCTGTAAAGATTATCCTACACACCAAAACAGAGAAGAAAATGTTAATAAAAACGTGAGTTCAAACCATTCCCATCCCCCGCAACGGCGCCAAAAATTTGATCGAAGCGGAACGAGCAATTTAAAATGTGTGTTTTATGAAATCAATGAAAAAGCAAGCATGCTAATGTTCCCTCAATACTTCCATTATAGCATTGGCTTAACGGGTCGAATCCACAAGGACGGGAAGCGATAGAAGCATTAACAGTTTATGTTCACGTGTTATGTTAACAAGTCTTCTTTGTTAAAAGAATTAGAAAAAGAAAATAAAAGAAATCTAGAAGTGATAGGTCAGAAGGGTGATGAAACAGTGATGTGAAAATAAAAGAGAAATGATTTGGAAAACAAAATAGAAAAGAAGATGAAACAAAGGTGAACTAAGAAATTCGTAAAAACATTGAAAAGAAAATGATAAAAAGGTTTTGAAAATGATTCTTAAAACAAAGTGAAAATAATGAGAAATGCTATGAAAGAAATCTCATGATTTCTAACTACTAATTACTCTACTAACATGCTAACCTCTTGGTGATAGTTGCCTCACATGGATCCTTAGCCATCACTAATCCTTGGTTTCAAGAGACGATACAAAGCATGGCAAATAAGATGGTTCTTCACATTCAAACTTGCATCATGAGCAAGCTAATACAAACATTAGATCAATAAACCATTAGAAGCAAGCATGAAATAAGAGAGTTAGCTTGGTTAGTAAGTTAGAAAGTTAGATGTTAGAACCCATCATTATGAGCCATCAATGGCTCTTGCAAGAGTAAGGCCTTGTAGAGGCTACTAGATTCATGTGGATTATCAAGTAATTGGTTAGCTAGTTAGTGGTTAGCAGTTAGTCACTATGAGAAGAAAATCTAGCTAAGCATTATGTAGAAGATGGAGAAGATTACATTGGAGAAGAAAGGAGATACCTTTATATAGATTGTCACCATCTATTACATCAATATCTCTCTATCTCTCTCTGAATCTCTCAGCCCTACTACAAGATCTAAAAATAAAATGAAAATATAAAATAAAAGAGAAAGAAAATCCTAATCTACAACTAAAAGAGAGAAACCTAGCCTAAAATCCAATCTGCTTGCGTTTCGGGCCTCTACAGGGGTATATATAGGTAAAACAAGCTTCTAGAAGACGAGACGAGGCCACGCGTCGAAGATCGACGCGTGGCCCCACCAAATTGCCGCAGAAACGCGGCTATTCCTATGTTTTCAAGGCAATACCAGGGACCTAGGTCCCTGGTTTTGGTGCGGGGATGCGCGGCACTTCGGGGATCTTCTAGATATGCTCCGATTCTGGTATTTTCATCCGTATATTCGTCTGACGTGCGCAAGGGTCTAGGTTCAATGTATCTTCTAGAAGATACCTTACTTGGCTTCCAAGAAATGCGGATTTAATTACCCAAAAATGGGTTTAATTAAGCTCTTATTACCCATTTGCCCTCCTTGTCTTGATTATCTCCAAGAGAGACCAAAACACGATTTAGACTGACATTTTATTCATAAATCAGAAGGGAAACGCGATATAATAATGCAGAACTGAAGGCTAATCATTAAGCAATTAGCAATCAATCAGATTACTATTGGATTAAAAACAGGGAGTGTGAATATCACATATAACAAAAATAACACACAAAAACTGTATTTTTACAAAGCAATATGCTCTGTAAAAAAGAGTTTTTAGTAGTCCAAAAATTTCAAACTTTTACGCTGCAATTTCTTGAAATTCTGTTTCCTACTTTCGAGAGTAGGGGCACAAAATAGCAAGTCTTCTCCTGCAAAGCTTGAGTGCTAAATCTGATTCCTTAATGTCCTTAAAACAAAACACCAAACTTTTAGAAGATAATTACACCGTTCCCTCCCCAGCAATGGCGCCAAAAATTTGATTGCAAATGAAAGTAGTGAGAATTACCGTCTAGCTTTGAGTTAACGGGTCATGTCCACGAGGAGGAATGCGATAGAAGCTTTTCAATGAATTGTTAAATAACAAAGACTGGTATTGGTGTTTTTCTTTTCCTTTTTTATGTTGAAAAAGAGAATGGAAAGTAAGAAAATGAATAAAAGAAAAATTGAAAACTAAGAGAAGGCTTTGGAAAAGATGATCTTTAAAAAATGTAGAAGTTTATTTGGTTATTTTTAATATAGGAAAAAGATTTGGGCTCACTAATTTTTTACTCAACTACTTACTTATCTCAAGAATATTTTGGTGCATCACTTTTATCATAGGCAAAAACTTTTAGTTTCTTTTAATATTCAAGTAAAACAAATAAGATGGCTTTGGTTTAATCTTAAGGCCTTTCTTAACACATCATTAAAAATAGAATGTTAAACCGTCAAGCGTGAAGAAGTATGTATGGAATAGCTTTGAAAGTCCAAGTTTAAAAGAAAAACATCCTCATGTGCTTTCAAGAACAAAGTTTAACTCAGGCATTATTATGATTCAAGAGAGTTGCTTTCATAAAAATCAATTAAGAGGAAGGAGGTAACAGAGATTGATTAGTGAGCCTAGAAGATGGTTTAGTTATTTATGATAAAAAGAAAACAAATAAGAGAACGAAAATAAAACATAGACATACTTATTTGAGTCGAGCTGAATAAGCAAGTTGAATCTCCTTTGATTGTCACTTCAAGGATGAATTACAAACTCAATTCCACTCTCCTCTCTTTGTTGATCTAAACTGAAAAGTAAAGATGAGATACAACTTCTCAGAACTATCTAGTAATACTCCTAAAACCCTAAAAATGAACAAGAATTCTAATCCTAGTTCTCGCTTCCCTTTTCTCTGTAGAATGCAGTCTTTATAGGGAAAAACCAAATAAGAGAGGTCGTACGAAGATAGGGGAGAAAATGCTCCCCTAACCATCTTAACTAAGCTGTAAAAACACGGTTTTAGCCGTGTTTCCGCGGCCATGGTGTGGCCAGGTGGCCACATCTGGTTGGTGACACTCCCTCGCTTAGTGATTCACCTTTATCTCTTTTCAGTTTGCCCGTTTCAGCTCCTGGATTTGATGAAACTGCCTTTGATTTTTGGCTTTAACCAATTGATTTGGAAAGATTCGTTTTAACCGATTTTCAACCTTCTCTGATTTGTCAGGATCTGCCCTGATTTTCTGATTTCGAATTAATTTTGAATTAAATTAGAATTCTGATGGGCTTTTGGGCTCATTTCTCTTCCCTTTCTTTTTACAATGGGCCTGCATTTTATAAAGAAAAATAAGACATATTAATAGGATTTATTAGGTAATAAACATGGCAATGTGACAATATTTATGCAATATATGTAACCGATCACACCCCCATACTTATCTTTTACTCGCCCTCGAGCAAAACATCAAAACTAATCCTAATCAATAATTAGACCACTTTCGCAGGTCACTCGATTGCACTGAGCATGTGCAACAAGCCGTTAAACCTCTAGGTTACCCCTAGAGGACGAGTTTTGTCTCGTGAGGGTTTTCAGTGGAGTGCACCCACAAAATCCATAAGAAAGAGAAAAAATATTAGATTTTCCGAAAAGCATCTTGAAAAGATAGAAAATATTTGAGGTATTGTTGAAAGAGTTCAAGTAATCTATAAGTTATAGGAAAATCGAACTTTTCATTCCTAAACTTAGTCTCTATTCAAAAACATGTCATCAATTAAAGTAAGGAGTTAAATTATATTTATCATCTAGTCTATTACTTTACCCCAAGTCATATGCACCTTTATGATCGTGAAGTTTGACTAAGGGTTCTTTAACATTAACTCTTATATCTTATTTATATTTATTTATTTATTGGTGGTATTTATTCCTCAATTCCATTAGGCTTGCTAATCTGCCCATGTAATGAGCCTTTAGTCGGTGACAGCCAAACCGGATAGTCTTAGGGCACCAGGTGAGAAAACACCCCTAAGGACTTGAACACTTGAGTAAAAAAGGCCACGAAATCAAGGGTTTTTATTTATAAAATGTACCCCATTTAGGCTTGAATACTTATGCTTCATGAGGCACAAATACCCAGCTTAATCAGATGATATATATATATATTCAAACTTATCTAATTATCTTTTGCATAAATACCAAGGCTTGCTTAGGCCAAAGTACCTAGCTAATCAATAATTAGATTTGCATATATATATATATATATATATATATATATATATATATATATATATATATGGGGTTACTGTACCTCAGCCTGCAGGCTGAGAGAGTTTCTCAGCCTGCGGGACGTGGCTGAATATATGCCACACATCGGCCGCAGAGTGTAGGCGCCAAAAAAATCAAAAAATTCCCGCCAAAACAATTGTGAAACAAATTGACAAAAATACCCTTACAAACAGAATGAAGACGACGAATCTGCTTATGATGGTGATAATGATGAGGATTAGGATTTCCTGATGTTCTGATATTCAACCTTATTTGTCTTCTTTTAAAAACCTTTTAATTCTCTTTTTTGTAAGGTCTCTTTCTCACTATATTAACTTATAAGCTCTTTTAATTACATATGAAACTTCGACCACTGTTCTTATATACTGCGACCATAGTCGCAGTCCTACTACGCATACAATAAGTAAAATAATTCATAGTTTATAGGCTGCTGAGATAACAGTTACGGTGAACTGCGACTGTAGAATCAGTCCTTATTTAGACAACAGTCACAAATAAAGAACAAAAAAGAATATAAGATAATACGTAAACTGTGATTATACTATCGCTCTCGTTAAGTACTGCGACCATAGTCGCGGTACTGCGATCATAGTCGCAGTCCATGGTCGCATAATATATGTAAAAACCAATTTAATTGTTCATATGAGGATCAGACAACATTCACAAATAAAGAACAAAAAATATAAAATAACACATAAACTGTGATTATACTATCGCTCTCGTTAAATACTGCGACCATAGTCGCAGTCCATGGTCGCATAATATATGTAAAAACCAATTTAATTGTGCATAAGAGGATCGAACAAAATTCAGAAATTATACGAAGGACAGTATTTGATGACTAACAATTGACAATTTATGGTCGCAGTTACTTAATCATTTATCAGTTCCCAATGCGACTATGGTCGCAATAATAAACTATTTTGGAGTTCAAAGTAATTTAAAGTTATAGTGTATTAACTTTTAAACTGTTTTGGATAACTGAACGGTCACCTAGGAAGTATACAATTTTTGGGAAAAGGTAGAAAATAAATTTGGGAGATATTCACGTGGTTCGAGAGCTTAAACCTTTTGGAATTCCGGGATTAAAAATATATAAAGGGTCATCAGCAAAGGATTAAAAACATACTAAATTATTTTTGCTCAAACTCATTACTCTCACTGTTCGGAAAATAGATTCAAAAAATGTCTTCTCCACCGTCTTCACCGGAAAAAAGCCAATCATCTAATGATGATTGGATGTATAGTTCTGAAGCGATGCCTCGCTACGGGTCAGAGGATGAGCTTGATACAGACGACCCGTTCTGGGAGTTCATTGATGAACCAAAATACAAACATGAAGAGGAAGAAAGCGAAGAGGAGATTGTCGCTGAAGAGGAGGAAGGGACGGAAAGCGATACGGAAGACGAAAGCATTCATACTCTTGACGACGAATCTGATTACGATGGTGATAACGAGGATTAGAAGTTTAAAAATTGTATTTTGTTTTTTTTAAATATATATAAATCTGTTTTCTAAGGTTAATTGTGTGAATTACATTTTTTACTACTATGTCTTGGTTGAAATGCTGTACAATTGTTACAAACATTAATTTTAAATATTTTATGCTAAACGAATATACTGCGACCGAGGACGCAGTTAATAATTATATTACTTCACCCGTATAAAATTTTAAAAATGAAGGTTGCGACTTTGGTCGCAGTTGCTGGCCGCAGTCTTAATAAAATACACTGCGACCTTGGTCGCAGTTGCTGGTCTTTAGTCTTAATCAACAATGGTCGCAGTTGCTGGCCGCAGTCTTAATAAAATACACTGCGACCTTGGTCGCAGTTGCTGGTCTTTAGTCTTAATCAACAACAACACTGCGACCTTGGTCGCTATGCGTGTTAATATAAAAGAAACACCTACCTAACGTACTGCGACCTAAGTCGCAGTCATTGTACTGCGACCCTAGATTGCAGATGTTGGCCCTCTTTATCAATAATAACATTGCGACCTTGGTCGTAATTAACCATGTACACTGCGATCAAAGTCTCTGTCTACATTATATACACAAAAAATAAACTATGTAGGAGAACCTAGATCTGACAAAGAGAGGTAAGGAAATAGGGGGAAAAAATAATTTATAAACAATAACCTAAATAATATAAAGAGCGGCAAAAGAAAGGGGGAAAATAATAATAAATAATAACCCAAGTCAGACAACGTGCGCTCCAAAAATTGCCTTTTGGGCAAATAATAATAAACAATAAGGAAAGTTAACGAAAGAGTAGCTTTTCATAAGGGGTATTTGGTAATTTAACTTCTTCCTATAAGCGGGCCGCAAGTTAGTGAGGTGACAAATTGAGCCACGTCACCGCAGGCTGAGAGAGTACTCTCAGCCCGCGGGCTGATATACATTTCTCTCTCTCTCTCTCTATATATATATATATATATATATATATTTCTTCTTTTTCTTTTATAAGGCATAAGAATTTTTGTCTTTGGACCCTAAGTGTGTAAGTATAAAAAGGGTGCATATTTCTTCAAGGTAAAGATCAAGACTAAATTACTTTCATCAATTTTCTTCCTAACCCTGAAAATCAAACAAGTTATCTTATTTTGACCAAGTATAAGAAATTCTAATTATGATTTTCTATTCCTTAAAATTAACTTAATTTCGTATAAAAAATATATCACAATATTGTTCTTTTCTTTCAAAAAATTATGTATATATATATATATAGTCATGTTAGATCCCTCCCCTACACTTATCTCAGCATTGTCCCCTATGTATGAAAGAAATGTATAGATGCGTGAAATAAAATGTAATAGAGGAAAGTTACTGATACACTGGGTCGAAAAGACCCATAGCCGTTTCATTTATCGGCACCGATTCCAAGAAAATTTTAAGGCGTTGACCATTTACCTTAAAGTCATTTCCATTCTTTATATCACTAACTCTACAACACCGTGTGGAAACACGATTTTTACAACGAACGACCCAGTCCATCTTGATTTTAATTTTTCTAGAAAAAGATGAAGCCTAGAATTATAGAGTAAGACTTTTTTGTCTAGGGACAAATGTTTTTCTTATGATGAGTTTATTATGAAAAATCTTAACTCTATCTTTAGTGATCTTAGCATTTTAATAGGCCTGATTTCTCAACTCCTCTAATTCGAAAATTTGTAATTTCTGAAGGTCACCGGCCTTAAACAAGTCAAAATTTAGCTTCTTGATTGCCCATAAGACCCAGTGCTCTAACTCAATAGGTAGCTGGCAAGCCTTCCCAAAGACTAAAATATAAGGAGACATCCCTAAAATTGTCTTGAAAGTGGTCCTGTAGGCCTATAGGGCATCTACAAGTTTGGTGGACCAATCTTTCCGGTTTTGGTTCACAGTTTTCTCCCAAATAAGCTTGATTTGTCCATTGGAAACCTCAACTTGCCCGCTGGTCTGAGGATGATAAGGTGTGGACAACTTGTGAGATATGGCATACTTTCGCATAAGAGCTTCAAAGGATCTATTGCAAAAGTAAGTACCATTATCACTGATGATAGCAGGAGGGTTCCGAAACGTGAGAAAATGTTCTCTTTCAAAAACTTTATAACAACTTTGTTATGATTAGTTCTACAAGGAATGGCTTCACCCACTTGGACATATAGTCCACAGAAACCAATTGTATTGATTTCCAAATGAATTAGAAAATGAACCCATAAAGTCGATGCCTCAAACATCAAAGAGTTCTATTTCTAGAATTGGGCTGAGGGGCATCATATCCCATTTTGAGATCCTTCCTACCATCTGGCATCTAGGCCACGTCTTGAAAAATTCATAATCATCTTTGAACAAAGTGGGCCAATAGAACCCACTTTGCAGCACCTTTTCAGCAGTCTTGCGGGGACCAAAGTGTCCACCGCATGCAAGTTCGTGACAGAAGGATAAAACACTCTTAATCTCTTCATCAGAAATGCAACTCCTAATAATTTGGTCAGAATAGTACTTAAAAAGTTATTGTTTCAGAAATATCGGACTTGAGATAAGAAACAGTATATATCGTTTTTAGACCAATGAGATGGAGTTTGGTTTATGACTAAGTAATACACTATATCAGCAAACCAAGATTCCCTAAAGACAGCTAAGAGATTTTCAACAGGAAAGTCCTCATTTATGGGCAATTTGTTGCATGGAGAGTTTGGGATTCACGAGAGATGGTCAGCAATGACGTTTTCTACACCTTTCTTATCTTGAATCTGGACATCGAATTCTTGAAGAAGGAGGATCCAATGAATTAGTTGGGCCTTGGCATCCTTCTTCATCATGAAGTACCTAAGCGCAGAATGAGCGGTGAAAATTATGGTTTTGGACCCTAGTAGGTAGGGACGAAATTTCTCCAAGGCAAACACTACTGCCAAGAATTTCTTGTCTGTAGTAGTATAGTTCATTTGATCATCGTTGAGAGTCCTACTAGAGTAGTTAATCACGTGCTGTTTGTTATCAATGCGCTGTCCTAGGACAACGCCTATTGCAAAATCAGAAGCGTCGCACATGATTTCGAACGGCTTAGACCAATCCGGTGCAGATATGATTGGTATAGAAATAAGCTCTTTCTTAAGCTTCTCTCAAGATATCATACATTCAACATCAAAAGTGAAGGACACATCCTTAGCTGACAACTTAGTCAAGGGTCTAGCAATCTTACTAAAATCCTTGATAAATCTTCAGTAGAAATCGGCGTGTCCTAAGAAGGATCGAATATCCTTCATGCATTGGGCATGAGAAACTTAGCAATAACCTCAATCTTGGCTCTATCCACTTCAATTCCTTTCTTGGAGATTTCATGACCCAAGACAATTTCATGTCTTACCATAAAGTGGCATTTATCCGAGTTCAGTGTCAGATTTTTCTCAGCACAACATTGGAGGACAAGATCTAAATGGTGAAGACATTGAGTGGATGAATCTCCATAGATGGAGAAATCATCCATGAGGATTTCTAAGAATCATTCCACCATATCAGAGAAAAGACTTAACATGCAACATTGAAACGTTGCTGGGGCATTGCACAAGTCGAAAGGCATTTGACGATAAGCAAATGTCCCAAATGGACATGTGAACGTTGTCTTTTCTTGGTCCTTAGGAGCAATAGGAATCTGATTATACCCTGAGTAACTGTCTAAGAAACAGTAATACTCGTGGCCAGCCAATAATTCAAGCATTTAATCAATGAAGGGGAGCAGGAAATGGTCCTTACGAGTTGCTGCATTAAGCTTCCTATAGTCATTGCAAACTCGGATCTCCATGGGAAGTCGAGTTTGGACCAACTCTTTATTCTCATTTTACACTACGATAAAATCAGATTTCTTTGGAATCACGTGGACATGACTGACCTATTAGCTATCTAAAATGGGATACATTATCCCATTGTCTAAGAGTTTCACAATTTCAGCATGAACAACCTCTTACATTATAGAGTTTAACCTACGTTGCGGGTCTCTTTTTGGTGTCGCGTCTTCATTGAGTGAATGTGATGTTGAACTATGGTTTGACTCACTCCCTTTATATCAATTATAATCCAACCAATGGCTTCCCTATGTTTTCTCAGAATTGCTTTGAGATTTTCTTCTTGCCTATCATTTAAATGGGAGGCAATAATGACAGGAAAGGTCTCTTATTCGCCTAGATTGATGTACTTGAGATGCGCAGGTAAGGCTTTCAATTCTAAAGAAGGGAAAGATCACTGGAAGGATGAGTAAAATTAGTTGGCTTCACATTTGGTGAAATAGGGCTCGAGGCCCAATTCACAGCAGACTCGACAACCTAATCAAGGTCAAAGTCATCATATTCTAACTCAATGTCACACTCAGTTTCTAATTCCAATTCTTTCCTGTTTTCACTTGTCAAGTTCTCAATGAGGTTGCCTTCAAATGTTTGATCCTCAACATCACGGGGTTGTTTTCCTAGGTTAAAGACATTGACTTCTCTAGTCATGTGCCCGAAGGTTAACCTTATCCTATAATTGATAATGGCATTGGTAGTAGCAAGGAATGGTCACCCTAGGATAACTAGAGTTTGAGCCCTAGGATTGGACATAGGTTGTGTCTTTAAAACTATGAAATCAACAGGGTTGATAAACTCCCCGACACGGATAAGGACATCACTAATTTTCCCCTTTGGAACTTTCACTGAACGGTCAGCCAGTTGAATAGTGACTTAAGTTGGACTAATATCACCCAATCTTTTTTATTGATAAACTGAGAATGGAAGCAAGTTGATGCTTGCTCCCAAGTCAAAGAGTGCACGACTAATCTCGGCTTGTCCTATGGTGCAAGCAATGGTGGGACAACCTGGATCCTTATACTTGACAGGGATCGGACCCGGCAGTAATTCACTAATGTTAGTGGCTAAGAAGACCTTTTTGGGCACATTAGTGTCTCTCTTCTTGGTGCACATGTCCTTAAGAAATTTTGCATAGGATGGGACTTGTTGGATGGCATCAAGCAGTTGCATATTTATCTTCACTCAATTTAAGATCTCAATTATCTTATCCATGTGTAGATTTTGCTTGTTAAATTTCAGCCAATTAGAAAATGGTGCTATAGGCTGGTACACCTGACTGGTTGACTTATGTGTTTTAGATTCGTCAGATTTGGACGGACTGGGATTAGATGAGGTCGATGCTTGAGTGTGGTTGTGCTGAATGGGTTTAGATAGTGTTGACACTTGATTATCAACTTTTTTCCCGACCTCAATATATGTATAGCATTACATTGATTCAATGATTGATCCTCAGCAAAATGAGCTTGTTGAGAATTCCTAGGATACATTATTGGCTGACTAGGCAAGGTACCCTTTTATCTTTCATTCTGTAGATTGGTTAATTGGCTCATTTGAACCTCTAGCCTCTGTATAATTTGCATGAGGGAATCTTGGTTCTTCATGTGCCTTTCTATATTTCTCTCAAAGTCAATCATTCTCCTTTCTAGTTGCGGATTCTGGAAGAAAGATTATGGGCTTGGTTGGGAAAGTTTTGTTGATAGTTTGAAAAACTGGGCAGATGGCTGGTTGAATTATGATGGTAATTGGAAAAGTTGAATTGATGATTAGAAGAATTATTGGCATGATGGAAGTGGCTTGCATGGTTTGACCGTGAGTGGTCATTGTTGTTTTGGCTCTATGAGAAATTCGGGTGATTTCTCCAGTGAGGATTGTACGTTGGTACGTAAGGATTATTGTTCGGCCTTGAAAAGGCCACATTCATCGGTTCTGGAAAGTGTTGTTAAGTGTTTGAAATACAAGACACTTCTCAAACACATGATTCATGGCTTGACAGTAAGTACAGCCTGGAGTTGAAAATTGGTGTTGGTATGCATGCTTGGAGATGGTTTGTAAGCTAAGGAAGGGTAATGGTTTCCCCACCTTATCTTAATTTCGGTTTTGCCCTTAAAATTAATTGTGCAGAGTGTGCAAGATATAGAAAAGTAACATTCACAAGCAAATATCACCCAATAATGTTTCCTAAACTATATGTTATGCATACGCACCTTGTCTCCTACTATCTTCAACAGTAATCGTAAAGAAACGTAATTAGATAAGTGCCTAGAATGCAAATCTAAACATTTTTTAAGTAATTAGCAATCAATCAGACTACTGTTGGATTAAAAATAGGGAGTGTGAATATCAAATATAACAGAAATAACACACAAAAACTGCATTTTTGTAAAGTAATATGTCCTGCAAAAAAGAGTTTTTAGTAGTCCAAAAATTTTAAACTTTTGCGCAATAATTTTTTGAAATTCTGTTTCATACTTTCGAGAGTAAGGCGCAGAATAGCAAGTCTTCTCCTGCAAAGTTTAGCGCTAAATCTGATTCCTTAACGTCCCATAAATAAGATACCAAACTTGTTAGAAAACAATTACACCGTTCCCTCTTCGGCAACAGCGCCAAAAATTTGATTGCAAATGAAAGCAGTGAGAATTATCGTCTAACTTTGGGCTAACGGGTCGTGTTTACGAGGAGGAATGCGATGAAGATTTTCGATAAATTGTTAAATAACAAGGAATGGTGTTGGTCTTTTTTCTTTTTTTATATTGAAAAAGAGAATGGAGAGTAAGAAAAAGATTAAAAGAAAAATTGAAAACTTAGAGAAGGCTTTGGAAAAGGTGATCTTTAAAAAATGTTGAAGATTGTTTGGTTGTTTTTAATATAGGAAAAAGATTTGAGCTCACTAATTTTCTACTCAACTACTTACTTATCTCACGAACATTTTGGTGCATCACGTTTATCATAGGCAAAAAATTTTAGTTTCTTTTAATGTTCAAGTAAAACAAATAAGATAATTTTGGTTTAAATCTTAAGGCCTTTCTTAACACATCGTTAAAAATAGAATGTTAAATCATCAAGCGTGAAGCAGCAAGTATGGAATAAAAATGATTTAAAAATATTTGTGCTTTGAAAGTCCAAGTTTAAAAGAAAAACATCCTCATGTGCTTTCAAAAATAAAGTTTAACTCAGGCATTATTATGATTCAAGAGAGTTACTTTCATAAAAATCAATCAAGAGAAAGAAGGTAGAGGAGATTGATTAGTGAGCCCAGAAGATGACTTAGTTACTCATGATAAAAAGAAAACAAATAAGAGAATAAAAATAAAATATAGATACACCGAATTGAGTCGAGTTGAATAAGCAAGTTGAATCTCCTTTGATTGTTACTTCAAGGATGAATTACACACCCAATTTCACTCTTCTCTCTTTGCTGATCTAAACTGAAAAGTAAAGATGAGCTACAGCTTCTCAGAACTATCTAACAATACTCCTAAAACCCTAAAAATGAACAAGAATTCTAATCCTAGTCCTCGTTTCCCTTTTCTCTGTAGAATGCAGTATTATAGGGAAAAACTAAACGGGAGAGGTCGTACGAAGATATGGGGAGCAAACGCTCCCCTAACCATCTCAACCAAGCCGCAAAAACGCGGCTTTGGCCGCGTTTCTGCGACCATGATGTGGCCAGGTGGCCACACCTAGTTGGTGACACTCCCTCGCTTGGTGATTCACCTTTATCTCTTTCTGGTTTGCCCGTTTAGCTCCTGTGTTTGATGAAATTATCTTTGATCTTTGGCTTTAACCATTGATTTGGAAAGATTCGTTTTAACCGTTTCAACTTCTCTGATTTGCCAGGATCTGCCCTGATTTTCTGATTTTAAATTAATTCTAAATTAAATCAGAATTCTGATGGGCTTTTGGGCTCGTTTCTCTTCCCTTTCTTTAGCAATGGGCGTGCATTTTATAAAGAAAAATAAGGCTTATTAATAGGATTTATTAGATAATAAACATGGTAATGTGACAATATATACGCAATATTTGTGATCGATCACTAGCCATTAAATAAAGTAAACTATCAATCATGCTTCTATAAAGTTTAATATTTACATTTATACCTTGTTCATCCTTGTCAAGTTTTGTTGTAGTAGCCATGGGAGTTTTGCTCGTTTTTACCCCTTCAAGTCCAAATTTCTTGATGAGTTTCCTTGTATACTTGGATTGATTTATAAGATTCCCATCACTCTTTTGCTTGATTTGAAATTTAAGGAAATATTTTAGCTTGCCCATCATAGACATCTCAAACTCATCTTCATCCATGATTCAAAATCTTTGCAATATTTTTCATTAGTAGATCCAAATATAATATCATCAATATAAATTTGAACAAGAAGATTATCACTATTTACATGTTAAAAGTGGTATCTCTTTTACCTTTTACAAAACCATTTGAAATAAGAAATACTGAAAGTATTTCATACCAAGCTCTAGGAGCTTGTTTTAAATCATATAAAGTTTTGTCTAATTTGAAATCAAAATCCGGATGTATAGGATTAACAAACCCGGGGGGTTGTTCAACATACACTTCCTCTTCAATAAAACTATTTAAAAATGCGCTTTTGACATCCATTTGAAAAAGTTTGAACTCTTTATAAGAAGCAATAGCAAGTGTAATCCGTATGGTTTTAAGCCATGCTACGGGTGCAAAGGTTTCCTCAAAATCTATACCTTCGATTTGGGTGTAACCTTGGGCTACTAACTTAGCTTTATTCCTAACAACATTACCCGACTCATCCAACTTGTTGTTAAAAATCTATCTAGTACCAATTGATGGTCTATCATGAAACAAGGTACCAAACTTGGTTGCGCTCAAATTTATTGAGCTCATCTTGCATTGCAAGCAACCAATATGAGTCGCCCTCGACTTCGAGGATGTTCTTTGGTTCAATATGAGTAATACAAGAAAAATGGCCACAAAAAATATGGAGTTTGGAGCGAGTAGTTACCCCCTTTGATACATCACTTATTATGAGTTCCTTAGGATGACTTGTAGCGAATCTCCAATCTTTTAGAAGTGGTAGTGTTGGTGCCACTTCAACCTTTTGAATTTCATCTTATTTATCAAGCTTTGGCTTATCTTCTTGGATAAGTGAGTCCTTCAAATTTACTTTCTCCATGTCTTCACTTAAAGAATCAATCTCTATGATATTCTTAACAAAAGCATTAGATTTTTCAAATTTAACATGCATAGATTCTTCAAAAGTCAAAGTAGATTTATTGAAGATTCTATAAGCCTTACTAGTGTTAGAATAACCAACAAAAATAGCTTCAAAAGCTTTAGCATCAAATTTACTTAAGTTATCTTTAGTGTTTAAAATAAAACATTTGCATCCAAAAACTCTAAAGTAAGAAATATTAGGCTTTCTCAAATAGTAAATTTCAAAAGAAGTTTTAAAAGTATTTTTACAAAAATAAATTTTATTTGATATATAGCATGAAGTGTTTACGGCCTCGGTCCATAAATATTGAGGGAGCCCGTATTCACTAATCATTGTCCTAATCATTTCTTGAAGAGTATCATTTTTCTTTTTGATGACTCTATTTTGTTGTAGAGTTCTAGGACAAGATAATTCATGCCTAATTCTATTTTTTTCACAATAAGTGATAAAAGAATGATTAATGAATTCATCACCTCTATCACTTCTTATGCACAAAATCAAAAAACCTTTTTCTTTTTCAACCCTTTTTCTAAAAACATTAAAATATGAAAAAGCTTGATATTTATGTTCCAAAAAGAAAACACATGTAAAACGAGAAAAATTGTCAACTAATACAAAAACAAAATGGTTTTCATTTAAACTTGGTTTTAGTAGGACCAAACAAATCCATGAGGATTAACTTTAATGGTCTAGATGTCATGATATCCTTAATTGATTTGAAAAAGGACTTGGCTTGTTTCTGAAGTTAGCACGCATTACAAATGAGGTCCTTTCAAACTTCAAGTAAGGGATACCTTTCACCGATTTCTTAGAGTTAATTCTAAATATATGATCAAAAGATACATGGCCTATTCTTCTATGCCATTACCAAGAATCCTCATTGAAAGCATTTAAACATGTAGCATTACAATCTAAATTTAGCATATCAATAATATATACATTATTTTCTCAAAATCTGGAAAGAATACAGTCATCAGTTTTGCCATCTACAACATTGTAAGAAGAATCATAAAAAATAACCTTAAAATCTCGATCACAAATTTAACTAATACTCAAGAGGTTATGCTTGAGACCATCAACTAAAATAACATTTTTCAATCAATAGAGATGAGCCAACTTTAATGTTACCTATACCGATAAAGTTACCCTTTGAGTCATCTCTAGAGGTGATGGTGCCACCTTCATGATACCATGATAGGGCTGCAAAATTATTGATGCCCCAAGTCATGTGCCTAGAGCAACCGCTGCCATGATACCACCGCTCCCTACGTCTTGGAGTTTTGGTGTTACCTACATCAAATAATAAAGTTGTTGATTTTGGTACCCTTATTTTCTTAGGTCCTATGACGTTAGTACTTTGAACCCAAAGTTGATTATTAGAAGCATTTATAGGATCAAAATAAAATTTAGCTAACTGACCCTTTCAGCCACAATAAGCACATGAATAAACTCTACCATACATATATGCATGATGTGTATAATAAGCATGTGAGACATAAGCATGCTTAGTGTGTGATTTAAAAGTGTGAGTATGTGTAGCATGAATATGTTCTTTGAAGAATTTTTCTTTAAAAACATGGCCTCTAATTTAGCCTTATCAAAATCACATTTATTTAAAACATTTCCCAATGTATTAATTTTAGTTTTTAAAACAGTAATTTCATTTTTATCAATCATGGGAAACTTTGCTTTACATGAAATCATGTATGCATCTAGATAAAAGAGTGAAAGATAAATCATCTTTTTTTAGAAAGAATGATTATTTTATTTTGAAGAACCTCATTTTCCTTTTTGTTTTAGATATTTCTTCTTAGAAAATCATAATTATTTGAAAGTTCTACAAATGCATCTCCTAATTCATCTATAGTTAAGTCACAATCATCAAGGGATAGTTCAGAAGTTACCTTAGGTGTGCTATCATTTGCTATGAAACACATGTTTGCTGTGTCCGTATCCTCTTTGGATTCACTTTCTGAATCCCGTGTAGCTTTGAGAGCTTTCTTTTTAAATGGCTTCTTTGGCTTGTTTGAGGAAGATGATTTGTTTTTGATATCCGAACATTCGGCAATAATATGTCCGGGTTTTCGACAGTTGAAATAGATGATTTTCTTTTCCTCCTTACCTTGACATCGTCTCCTATTGTTGGTTTTTGTCTTGTGGTGCATTCTCCTTACATTTCTTACAAGGAGGAAAAGATCTTCATCATCTTCTTCTTCATCATCGTCAGAGATGGTGGGAGTAAACTTGAAGGCAATTGTCTTCTTCTTTTGTGGTGTCATTTCTTCTCTAGCTGTCTCTCCATTTCATAGGTTTTAAGGTTGCCAATAAGACCAATGAGCTCCATCTCTTCTTTATCGTTTAACTCTTTCAATGTAGGAGCTTTGACTTCCCATGAAGGTGAAAGTGCATGAATGACCTTCCGGACTTTTTTGATCATTATCAATGACATTACCTAAAAAAGCAAGACCATTAGTTATTTTAGTAAATTTTGTAACCATATCATCAGTGGACTCATTTTCATGCATAGTGAAGTTTTCATATTGGGAACACAAGAGATCAATTTTAGCCCTCTTGACTTGTGATGTTCCCTAATGAGTGACCACTAGGTATGACCAAATCTCGTAAGTAGATTTGCAATGAATAACCCTAGTTATGTCGTCATCGTTCAAGGCTTGAAGCAATGCATAGTGTACCTTTGCATTAGCGTCAAACTCCTTGGTGGTAATATCATACCAAGTGTCCTCATTACCAGTGGGTACACTAAAGGGCTTAGTCACCGACATTGTAACCCGGTTTCCTAGGGATTGCAAAAGTACAGTTATCTTAACCTTCCATATGGGAAAATTAAGTCCATCAAACTTGGGAGGGGTCTTAATACCTTCAGCCATTTTTACTATAGTAGATGAGAATAAAGATTGTAGGATCTATATTCAAGCAACACAAACACTAGAGGGGGGTGAATAGTGTTTATAAAATTTTAAATAAAACTACTTGTAGGAAATAAAAATTCACAAGATAAAACTAAGAAAAATGCAAACGCAAAGATAAGAGATTTATCCTTGTTCGGTCCTTGTGACCTACGTCCAGTCCCCAAGTAATCCGCTTGAGATTTTTCTTTCCTGATTTGGATACACCTAAAACTAAAACCTTGTACACCACTTGACAAAATACCCTTTGTCAAATGTGTACAACTCCTCTTACAACCAAGAAGACAAACACCTTGTACAACTTCTCTTCTACACCAAGAAGACGCCCTTGTACATTGCTCCTCTTTGAATGATTACAATTGATCCTATATACCTTGAATCTTTATGTGATTGTGGATAAGGTCTCTTATAGGTGGACTTTCAGAAATCTTCACAATAGAGTAAGAATTTGTGAAGAACAGAAAGTGGAAGCAAGTTTTCAGAAAGATAGAATTTTGAACAAAATTTTTGGGCAAAAAACTTGAGTTTTGAATTGGTGAATTGATCCTAGGACAACATCCCTATTTATAACTGAAATCAATAGTCAGTTAGGGAAGTTATCAATTCAAATTTGAAATTTAAAACGTTGGAAAAAATACTAGAAATCACCAACTGCACAACAGTCAGAAACTGCTATTAGTCGACTAGGGTAGGAGGGTTAGTTGATTAGAAGAGCAAAATTTTCAAAGGTTAGTCGACTAATATGGAGGCAAGTCGACTATACTTAGACTGAGACAGATAACAAGTTTCTGGAAACTATTTTTAGTCGACTATATAGACAAGGTTAGTCGACTATATCAGGGGTTAGTCGACTATACTTTAGGGGAAGTCGACTACTTCTGATGCCAGACAATAAACAGAGAGTTGAGATATTTTTGTAGAAGGACTTAGTCGACTATGGGTTAGCTTAATCGACTATACTTAGAGGTCAAGTCGACTATATAGTTATTTGTGTGTGTGTTCAAGGCTTTTAACAATAATTCTAAAAATACAAAAATACCCAAAGTCTTCAACTGAGGTTGAGCAATCAGAACTCTGTATAAATGCTTGAGATAGAGCTCCAAATGCATCTTTATCACTTTGTTATCCATCATAAAATCTTTCAATTTTGTAGGCTTTAACATTCTCTCCCTTTTTGATGATGACAACCTGTGTATATAAAAACTCCCCCTGCAGAGAAACTCCCCCTGCAGTAAACAGGTTATAACAAATAGATATGTAACAAGTCAAGTGTTCTTGTTCTCCCCTGCATAAAGTATAAAAATATTTCCATGGAACAAGTGTTAAGTGTTCCCTGCATTGCCATATCACAATATTGCAAAATATGTATCATATATCCATTATCACAACACACATATATCAACACAGAATTTTTCTTAGTAACATAGAATTTTCTCCCCCTTTGTCATTACCAAAAAGAGAAATAGTATAGATCATAAAAAGATATATGAACAATCATTGTTTTCAGAATAAAACAGAAAATGTAAAGTACAATAAAAGAGTCATAACAAAAAGAAAAATATAAAAAGATGCAAGATAGTCCAAAAACACGTAGCAAAGCCAACTCCATAAGCATCAAATGTCGGATTCGGGAGGAGGAGGTGGTGGAAAATGGGTCTTGAGGATACCCAGAATTTTCGTTTGAGTGGATGCAAACGAGTCCATCTTCAGTTGCATACTCATAAAATGATTCATCAGTAAAGATTGATTTTCGAGCAATGCATTCTGAGAGTCCTGAATGAATTGTTGTTTAGCGTGTAGAGATTCTATTTTAACAGAAAGAGAGTTGTAGAAAGCATCAGGATATGAACGAGGTGGTTGAGATGAAGCGGGTTCAGTGAAAGGAGGTTGAGTAGAGGAAGAAGGAGCTTGAGTTGAACTTTGTGGAGGTTGAGAAAAATCGTGAAGTTTCATACGATGAAGAACGGCACGATCAAAAGGTTCGAAGACTTTGACAACACTCGTTTCGAAAGCAAGATCTATGTGAAATTTCCGAAACACGTGTGATAAAAAGGCTCCATATGGTAGGAAGGAGGTATGATCCTTAACAAGAGTATCAAAGATAATATTTCCCAATTGACTTCTAGTCCAGCCATGATGGCATAGACACAAGTGGCTAAATCACGGGAATAATAGTTATAACTCCCGATTTTAGGGCAAATATTATAGGCAAGGATACGACCTATAAGACGGGGAATGGGTTTTAATTTATTGTTAGACATAGGACATCCTTGACCTGGAAGAAATATATTTGATAAGACCTCCGCGTCATCTATATTAATGTCATTAATAGAGAGGCCGTGATAAGGAATTGAAAAGATACGACCTATGGATTTAGGGGATAACTTGATATTGATAGAATATATATGAACATCATCCTCATTGTCTTCATTGGTTAAATGGTATAAAATAAGTGAATCAAGAAAGGATAATAGCCTTGTCTAGAATCAGTAGAGAACATATGATAAAGACCACAATTTTGTAAATATGAGACAATATCATAGTTATTAAATTCCTCATATTTAACAAACCTACCAGGTAAAATTTCTAAGGAAGAAATTCTAAGGAAATCATCTTCTAGGGCAGGATTTTTCAGAAAAGCCCTAAAATCAGTTTGAGATGAGGAAGAAGATGGTGTAAATTTTGTTTTCTTAGACCTAGACATGATTAGAACTCAAATTAAAGGAAGATAAAGTAAGAATTGACAGGATAAAACAGAGATTGGAACAAAGTTACCAAGAAATTGAAGAAAGAAGGAAGCTGGGTTCACAGCAGCTGTCGATTCCTGTAGTCGACTGGTTCCAGCGGCTAGAGAGAAACGAGTAAAAAAACTGGGGTTTTGATGAGAGTGAAAAGTAAAATTAGAAGTAAACCTAGTATCAATGCTTAGGATTGAAAGAAAGAAGAGATCGGATCCAAAAATAATGATATGGGTCGGGTTTCGAAAGTTAAAAACCAATAACAGAACACAGTTTTTCACAGGGTTAGTCGACTTGGAGTTTACGACTAGTCGACTAATCCACTTACTAGTCGACTCGTGGTTCAATATAGTCGACTACCTCTTAATAGCTCAAAAAATTCATGTTTCTGTTAGATGCAATTAGTCGACTGGGTCACTATTAAGTCGACTAAGTGTTTAATAAGTCGACTAATAGGTCTTAATAAGTCGACTAATAGTTGAAAAATGCCTTAAAACAATTCTGAAAAAATATTCAAAGATTAGAAATATTGCAAATACCCAAATCTCTTCGAAATCTCATAAAAATATCTTCTTTAAGATGTTTTGTAAAAATATTAGCAATTTGATTATCAGTTGATATAAAATTTAGAGAAATATCACCTTTTAAAGCAGGATCACGTAAAAAATGATGTCTAATATCAATATGCTTAGTACGTGAATGATGAACTGGATTTTTAGATAAGTTAATAGCACTGATATTATCACACATAATAGGTGAGTTTGTGATAGACGTGCCATAATCAAATAAGGTTTGTTTCATCCATAAAATTTGAGCACATACAACACTAGCTGCGATATATTCTGCTTCAGTTGTTGATAATGATACAGAATTTTACTTTTTACTGAACCATTATACTAGTGAATGTCCCAAAAGTGACAAGTACCACTAGTACTCTTTCGATCAGATTTACATCCAGCAAAATCAGCATCACTATATGATAGTAAATCAAATGTGCTTGATTTTGGATAAAATAAGCCATAATTGATTGTGTTATTAATATATCGAAGAATCCTTTTCACTGCTTTAAGATGTGATTCCATAGGATTTGATTGATATCTAGCACATAAGCAAACACTGAACATAATATCAGGTCTACTTGAAGTAATATATAGTAAAGAACCAATCATACCTCGATATAGTTTCTGATTAACATTCTTACCATCTTCATCTTTGTCTTGGAATGTAGTAGTACTCATGGGAGTATTCTTATGACCAGAATTTTTCATACCAAATCTTTTCAAAAGGTCCTTTGCATACTTGCACTGGGAAATGAAGATTCCATCATTCATTTGCTTTATTTACAGACCGAGAAAGTAAGTAAGTTCGCCCATGTGGCTCATCTCAAATTCACTCTGCATAGTCTTAGAAAATTCTTGACAAAGATTATCGTTAGTAGATCCAAATAAAATATCATCAACATATATTTGAATAATTAAGATATCTTTAATAACATGTTTAATAAAGAGAGTTGTATCTGCTCTTCCCATCTTAAAATCAGAATTTAAAAGAAAACTTTTTAATCTATCATACCAAGCACGAAGTGCTTGTTTTAAACCATATAAAGCTTTCTTAAGTTTAAAACATGGTTTGGAAATTTTTCATGTTCAAAACCTGGAGGTTGTTCAACATAAACAGTTTTCTTAATAAAACCATTTAAAAAGGCACTTTTAACATCCATTTGATAAAGTTTGAAATTCATAAAGCAAGAAAAAACAAGTAAAATACGAATTGATTCAAGCCTAGCTACTAGTGCATAAGTTTCATCAAAATCAATATCTTCTTCTTGATTATATCCTTGTGCTACTAACCTTGCTTTGTTCTTAATAACTTGACCGATTCATCAAGTTTGTTCTTAAAGACCCATCTGGTACCGATGACTTGATGATCAGTAGGACGTTGTACAAGATCCCAAACATCATTTCTGACAAATTGATTCAACTCTTCTTGCATTGCAATTATCCAAAAATCATCTGCACATGCTTCTTTGATATTTTTCGGTTCAATGAGTGATATGAAAGAAATTTGTGTCATGTAGTTCAATTTGGATCTCGTCTGAACGCCTTGATTTATATCTCCAATAACTAAATCATGTGGATGATTCCTTCCTTCAACATATGCTTTAGGTAACTCGGTAGGAGTCTCATTAATATTAAAATTGTTAGTATCATCAGAAGATATAATAATATTATCAATAGGAGTATCTATGATATTATCATCATCATGTGAAGAAGTATTAAAAATAGGCTTAGTCAAGGATTCATCAAATTTAACATGTAATGATTCTTTAATAGTAAATGTTTTCTTAATAAATATTCTATATGCTTTACTTTGAGTAGAATATCCAATAAAAATACCTTCATTGGATCTAGCATCAAATTTATCTAAAGCATCTCTTGTATTTAAGATAAAACATTTACATCCAAAAATCTTGAAATAAGAAACTTTTGGAATTCTGTTAAAAAACAATTCATAAGTTGTTTTGTTTAAAATAGGTCGAATAAGCACACGATTTAAAACATAACATGTAGTAGCAATAGCTTCAGCCTAAAAATATTTTGGTAAATGACTGTCCATAAGCATAGTCTACCACATTCTTGCAAAGTCCTATTCTTTCTCTCCACAACACTATTTTGAGGAGATGCTCTAGGAAATGCAAAGTTATGTGTAATACCATACAGAAATTTACAAAAGATTAATTTTCAAATTCTCCTTCATGATCACTTCAAATAGTGACTATGTTTAGAGATTTTTGATTTTGAATTCTTTTACAAAAACTTGAAAACTCATGAAAAGTATCATTTTTATTTTTTAGAAAAATTACACATGAAAAATGTGAATAATCATCAACAATAACAAAAACATACCTACTTTTATTTAAAGAAGCAACACGAGTAGGACCAAATAAATCCAAATGCAACAGTTCTAAAGGTCTATAAGTAGAAAATAAATCTTTAGATTTAAAGGATGATTTAACTTGTTTCTTAATTGACAAGAATCACAAAAATAATCCTTTTTAAAAGCTATTTTTGGAAGACCTTTAACTAAATCAAATTTAGAAATCTTAGAAATTGTTTTCATATTCAAATGACCAAATCTTTTATGCCATAAAAAATAATCATTATTAGAAGCAAGTAAACATAAGTTATCATTTGATGATATACAGGTTATTGATAACTCATAAATATTATTGCTACGAAAACCTTTAAACAAAATATCTTTCATGTTAGTTCATATATAAGACATGTATCTTTTTCAAAAATAATTTTATAACCCTTATCACATAACTGACTAATACTTAATAGATTGTGTTTTAAACCTCTTACCAAAATAACATTTTCAATAAGGGATTTTGAAATATTACCACCCATGCCGGTACCAATAACCTTTCCTTTGTTATTGTCTCCAAATATTACTGTACCTCTCTTTTTGATTTGAATGGAAGACAATAGTTAAATGTGTCCGGTCATGTGTTTGGAACACCCACTATCAAGTATCCACTTTTCTTTATAAGGTACCTATAAGATAAAATAATTTGTACGGTACCCATCTCATGATAGGGTCCGAAAAAGATTAGCCTTTAGGAACCCAAATCCAATTGGAATTTGGTTTCCATTTGTTAGTATAAACATAATTACTAGAATTACACACATCATGTATGTAAGATGCAATATAAGTATTTTTATCAACATTATTTAGACTTTTAGGAATCCATATATATTTGCATCTAATTCTTTTTGAAATAGTATTTCTTTTCACAAAAGAATTATATGGATTATTATTATAAAGATGTGTAGATTTTACAAAATTATTTTTTGACAATTCAAGACCAACATGTGTAGGTTTGTAAATCTTATCTTTTGAAAAACCAAGACCAAAATGATTATTTGACATCTTTTGATAAGACAATAAATCATTTAAATTCTCTTTTCCTTTATTAAATTTTGTCACATTTTCCAAAAGATCTTCATACTTAATTTTGAAAATGGTCATTTCATTATCTAAAATAGTAATTCTAGAATTTAAAGAAATAGTTTCCTTTTTAGCATAGAATTCTCTTTTAAGAAAATTTCATTGTCCCTTTTTAAAGATGAAATAACTTTTCAAAATCATCTTTTTGAGAATTTAAAGAAGATGTTTGAGAAACAAAAATTACATTTTCATTGTTGAGTCTTTCATTTTCCTTTGTTAAAACTTTATTTTTAATCTTTTTATTTTTGAAATTATTAAAAAGTTCATTAAATGCTTCTAATAATTCATCATAATCTTGTACCTCATCTTCTTGAGCCATGAAGTAGATATTGGCGGTTTCAGCGGCTTCTTCTTCATCAGAAGAAGATGAGTCGCTATCATCCCAAGTTACTTAGAAGGCTTTCTTCTTCTTGTTGAACTTATTGAAATTCTTGAAGTGTCCTTTTGATTTCATCAATGGGCAATCCTTCTTTATGTGACCTGGTTTATTACACTTAAAACAAATAGGATTATCATTAGTTTCTTTATTCTTTTAAACTTACCTTGTTTTAAGAACCTTTTGTATTTTCTTGAAAGCATCGCCATCTCCTCTTCATCATCATCTGAATTGTCCATATCTGAGGATGTATGGAAGGCAAGTACTTTCTTCTTGGATTGAAGTTATTGTTCGTCCTTCTTTTTATCTTCGAGTTGCACTTCATATGCCATTAGATTACCAATAAGGTTTTCTAATGACATGGTTGAGAGATCATTCGCTTCTTCTATTGCAGTAGTCTTCTCCTCCCATTCTGGTATGAGTGCACGAAGGATCTTGCAAACTTTTTCGACTTGGGTGTATTCCTTTCCAAGGGATGCTAATGAATTTGTTATGTCGGTGAACCTTGTAACCATTTCTGAGATGGTTTCATTCTCCTTCATTTTGAAAAGTTCAAACCTGTGGATAAGAATAGAAATTTTAGATTCTTTAACCTTATTTGTGCCTTCATGTGTTACCTGTAGAGTGTGTCATATTTAATTTGTAGAAGTGGCTGTTGATACACGGTTGATTCTTCTTTTGTTAAGGCAAAGAATAAAGCATTCATCGCTTTGGCATCAAGGTTCGCATTCTTCTTTTGATCATCACTCCAAGCGGTGTAGTTGGTTGTCGGCTTGGTGTACTGTGCTTCTACTATATTCCAAAGTTCGTAATTGAGCGATTGCAAGTAGATCTTCATTCTACACTTTCAATAGTTGTAGTTGGATCCGTCAAATAGCGATTGACGTTGTGTAGAATATCCTTCTTTGAATTGTGATGAAGGGAACTCCGTTACCATCCTTGCTCTGATACCAAGTGTAGGATCTATATTCAAGCAACACAAACACTAGAGGGGGTGAATAGTGTTTATAAAATTTTAAATAAAATTACTTGCAGGAAATAAAATTTCACAAGATAAAACTCAGAAAAATGCAAACGTAAAGACAAGAGATTTATCTTGGTTCGGTCCTTGTGACCTACGTCCAGTCCCCAAGCAATCCGCTTGTGATTTTTCTTTCCTGATTTGGACACACCCAAAACCAATACCTTGTACACCACTTGAAAAAATACCCTTTGCCAAATGTGTAAAACTCCTCTTACAACCAAGAAGACAAATACCTTGTACAACTTCTCTTCTACACCAAGAAGACACCCTTGTACAATGCTCCTCTTTGAATGATTACAATTGATCCTATAAGCCTTGAATCTGTATGTGATTGTGGACAAGGTCTTTTATATGTAGACTTTTAGAAATCTTCACAATAGAGTAAGAATTGGTAAAGAAATAAAAAGTAGAAGTAAGTTTTCAGAAAGATAGAATTTTTGGGCAGAAAACTTGAGTTTTGAATTGGTGAATTGATCCTAGGAAAACATCCCTATTTATATCTGAAATCAATAGTCAGTTAGGGAAGTTATCAATTTAAATTTGAAATTTAAAATGTTGAAAAAAACACCAGAAATCACCAACTGCACAACAGTCAGAAACTGCTATTAGTCGACTAGGGTAGGAGGGTTAGTCGACTAGAAGAGCAAAATTTTCAAAGGTTAGTCGACTAATATGGAAGGCAAGTCAACTATACTTAGACTGATACGGATAACAAGTTTCTGAAAACTGTTTTTAGTCAACTATATAGACAAGGTTAGTCGACTATATCACGGGTTAGTTGACTATACTTTAGGGGAAGTCGACTAATTCTGATGCCAGACAATAAACAGAGAGTTGGGATATTTTGTAGAAGGACTTAGTCGACTGGGGAAATTTTCAAGTCGACTATGGGTTAGCTTAGTCGACTATATTTAGAGGTCAAGTCGACTATATAGGTATTTGTGTGTGTGTGTTTGTTCAAGGCTTTTAACAATAATTCTAAAAATACAAAAATACCCAAAGTCTTCAACTGAGGTTGAGCAATCAGAACTCTGTATAAATGCTTGAGATAGAGCTCCAAATGCATCTTTATCACTTTGTTATCCATCATCAAACTCTTTCAATCTTGTAGGCTTCAACAAAGATGTCAATGAAATGATCAGCAACTAGGATCTCTCTTTGATTGTTAAGCCAAAATCTAGAGACTAAGGCTCTGATACCAATTGAAGTTACACCTAGAGGGGGGTGAATAAGTGTATAGCTAATCAAATGAAAATTTTAGACAATATAATATGAAATAACACAACCGATCACTCTTGAAGCTGGACTCCCTGTGAAGGGCTCTGAACTTCTCCTAGTGATTCCGCTAGATAAGAGTTGAAGTGCTCAATTGCTATCTTGTTGAAATGAATATTGATCGACAAGAATAAATGAATGATAAATAACTAAATAGAGACAGTAAACCAATTGCAAACAAAAAGATTTGTTCCGAGGTTCGAGCCACCGCTCTACGTCCCCGGCTTCACTACCGTGAAGGATTTCACTATCTGCTATTGGATCCTCCACAAAGGGACCTTATAATAAGGAATTAAAACCACTCGGAGTATGATCGGGGGAAATCGCGCACAAAAAGTGTATGTTTTGAAGTTAAGACTTAAAGTGTGTGTGCTTTGGCTTCCTCGATACTTTCGTTATAGCATAGAGGCTAAAACGAGTCAAATCCACAAGGACAGACGCGATAGAAGCTTACACGGTATGTTCACGTGTATGTTAACGGTTCTTCAATGTTTGAAATAATGAAAAGAAAAGAAAACAAAGAATGAAAAGAAAAGTAAGGTGAAACACAAAGAAGTGGGAAACATAGAAAAGAATATATTTGTCATTTTTGTGGTATTTCTAAAACAAAGCGAAAAAGAAAGAAAACCCATGGCTACTAACTACTAATGACTCCACCAACATGCTAACCTTTTAGTGATAGTTGCCTCACATGTATCATTGGCCATTACTAGTCCTTAGTTCAAGAGCTTTTCAAAGTATGACCCATATGTTAACTCATCACATCCAAACTCAACAAAATAAGTTCAAGCTACACTTAAACCATCAAAACTAAATAAGAGTAAGCATGGAGTAAAGTAATGTTGGCATGTTAGAGAGTTAGGATGTTAGATTGTTAGATCCATCAACATGAGCCATCAATGGCTGCATCATGAGCCATCAATGGCTCTTGCAAGAGCAAGGCCAAGTAGAGGCTATTAGATTCATGTGGATTATCAAGTAAGAAATTAGCAAGTTAGTGGTTAGTAGTTAGTTGCCAAGAGAGAAATTAGCTAAACATGTAAAAAGAGTTAGATAGAAAATAAAGAGAGGTAAAGAGAGAACCTTTCATAACTTGTCACCTTCTATTACAAGCACTCTTACTTTTCACTCATATATCACTCTCTTTCCTATTACAAGATCTAAAAGAAATGGAAAATACAAAGAGGAAGAAGAGAAAAACTAAACTAAACTACCCTAAACTACAACTTGGAAAGAAACTACTGTTGGCCCAAAGGCCTTCCACTCTAGTTTTGATGATGATTAACTCATGTAGTTATATGTACTAATTATCTTGTGATGTTTAAGTTTCAGATCATTAATCAAGATATTAGTTGGTGAAAGCTTCCACACAGCTTTCACATTTTGATTCAAGAGCCCGAGCGTCAAAGATCACATATAGCACTTGCTCGGTGGATCAAAGAGTTTTGGATCGAGTCGGCTTGGAGATTGCGCTCTACAAGAAGACTTAGGTATCCTAGTTTTAGTTTTGTATTTAGATCCAAATTGTAAAGATTAGAATAGTATGATAAGCTCAAGTACACAACACACACGTATCATGTTTTGGTTTTCGGTTTTTGGTTTAACCGATCTTGGTTTGCATGAATAGATATTATATCAAAACAAGTTTACATGGTTTAATGTATATTAGATTTGTTCTATATACATGCATGCTTCAACTCTTAGACAAACTTACTTTGATATACCTATTTCATGTGTTTTAGGTTTTGTGTTTTAACAAAACTTATTTTTGGAATTAAAGTCAAAAACTATGATATATATATGTTTCATGTATATTGGATTTCTATCATATGCATCATGCTTCAAAGTGTTTAAATATCATGTTTTTGTATTTGGAAGAGTTTTGGACAAAACGTATTTTCTATTCAAAATCCAAGTTTTAGAAAATACAGTTTTTGATTTTTGGTAAAAATGATAAGACACAAAAATAGTTCATATTGATTGATATTTGAGCTAAACTTTTTACCACATGTTTATGTATCAATGCAAAATGATAAAACTATTTTTGGTGATTTTTAGAAGTGTTAAAAGATTTTTAACAATATTTATAAACTGTTTTTCTGACCTGTTTTCTGTTCCAGGCTTCAACCAGTCGACTAGTCTTCTGACAAGTCGACTTGGCATGAAGTCGGTCGACCGGGTCGGTCGACCGACGTGCACAAAACTGTGCACGTTTGGCAGACAGGGACGGTCGACCGTACCGGTCGACCGAGATGAGAGCAGAGCTCTCTGTTTGTTTGGGTCGACCGGGGCGGTCGACCGGTAGCTGCCAACGGGCAAAAATTGACCGTTGGACGGTCGACCGGCAGGGTTATTTTGGCAAAAACTGCTGCCAACAGCTAGTTTCCAGATTTGCCTATAAATACCCCTTTGGCAAAAGTTTTTCTCTAAGTTTTTTGGTGCGAATTTTTCCATACTCTCTGGTGTTTTTAGTGAAAACAAAAGAAGTTTTTGAGCTCTATTTGAACAACATATTTGGTGTTTTTACTACGGTTTAAAAATTCAAAGAAAAGGGTTTTTGGGAAAAGATTTAGCTTGAATTTTCTCATCTTGTTTTCTACTATTTCCCAAGGATTTTCTTTGTGATTTTGATTTCCATTCCATTGGTTTTATCCACACTTGAGCAACATCTACTATCTCATTCTATAGGATATTTGTGTGGGAGAAGAAATTGTTTGTGGTTGCTTGTTGAACCACCAAGTTGTAAAACCCAATCTTTGTTTGGCTTTGTGCCTTGGGTTGTATCCCTCAAGTTGTGAGGTGATCCTTGTTTGCTTTGTGCTAAATCCCTCAAGGTGTGAGGTAATTATTTTGTTGGATTGGAGCTTGCCTCAAGGAGGAGGTTGTGATTTAAAGAGAGGAGTTGGGTACTCCTTGTGAGAGTTCTTTTTGGACTTGCTAGTGGATTAGAAATCCTTCGTGTGTCGAAGGCGGGGATGTAAAGCTGGGTGCTCGAACCTCGAAACATATCTCGTTGTTTGCGCTTGATCCATTGACTCTTTCTCTATCTCTCTCTTTACTTTGTGCCTTGCAACTATTTATATTGTGCATTCATATTTGCTTGGTTTGGCTGTGTGTGCATCATTTGTTGATCACACTTGAGTGTATTGCAATTAAGTTTTTAAATTCCGCATTTAGTTCATAGATTAGCCACATCACCTATTCACCCCCCCTCTAGGTGACTTTTCAATTGGTATCAGAGCTAGTGCTCCTGATATTTAGGTTTAACCACCTAGGAGTGAGATCTTGGTTTGCTAATCTTCATTTGCATTGTTCATTTACACTCATCTAGCTTGCACTCATGGATAGCCCTCCTATGTTTGACCATATTAGACTTGATGTTGGAAGGCCAATATGAGTAGGCATTTAAAATCACTAGGTCATCTAGTTTATCAAGCCTCTACTCAAGAATCATTCCCTAATAGTAGCAAGCATAAAAAGGCTAATGCATTAGCACTTAGAGCACTTAGATCATCTCTTAGTGAACATCTTTTGCCGGTGTTTGATCATTATGACTCGGCTTTTGCAGTTTGGAGCTTATTGACGTCTCCCGAGCTTCCAAAGATTATCAACAAGATGAGGAGATCTAAGAGAGAAAAGTCCGAAGAGCATTGCTTCATGGTCCAAGGGAATAACTCCCTTGAGGTACAATCGGACACTCAAATAGATGATAGCTCTAGTTCCTATTGCCATGGTTGTTTTGAAGTTCAAACATTGAATTTGGAACTTGCTCAAAAGCTTGAAAATTTCTTGGAAAAACACAATCTTTTGAAAGAGGACAACCTTGTTTTGAAAAATGAATTAAAGGATTTGTGTTCTAATTTTGAATTGATTTTGTAAGAAAAGGAAGAGATTGCAAGTGAACGTGACTCACTTAAATCTCAACTAGACCTTGCTCTTAATGAGATTGAAGTTTTGAAAAAGAAAAATAATTGTGATGATATTGTGAAGAACAATGAGGTTTTATGTTCAAAATTGGATTTTATTTTTAAAGAAAATCTCACTTTGAAAAATGATATTGATTCTATCACTAAGGAACTTGATATTATTTTAAAGAAAAATGAATCTTTGCAAAATGAGATTGATATTCATGTTTGCCATGCTAGTGTAGCTTCTTGTTCTAGCACACCCATTGCATGCTCCACTTTATCTTCCACTATTGAAAATGATATTAATATTTTGAAGAAAAGTGTTGATAATTTGGGCTCCACTTTGAGCCAATGCACATTGAACCATTCACGTTTGGAAACCTTGGTTCGTAAGAAACAAGGTCCAACTTTGCATGCACACCCTCCATGGCATACACATGCTTTCCACGGACACAACCATGACATGTATGCTCATGTGTACACATGTACACATTGTGGTCGAAAAGGCCATCTTGCTAGATTTTGTTATGATCGTATTTATCATGAAAATTTAGCAACTAATCTTGTTTGGGTTAGAAAAGAAACTAACCCCTATGGACCCAAAAGAAAATGGGTACCAAAAATCACCTCCTTGACTTTTGATGTAGGTGGGAGCTTTCACATCACGTGAGAGTATTGGTGCCTTGAGGTGGATGCGTTCTAAGCCTAAAAGAGAACCATTTGGATGCTTCACTCTCAAGGGGATTTGGTGGGAGGACCACCATGGTTTGGACAACTAGAGATGCACCTTTATTGGTTTTGGTATCACTCTCTAACTCTCATTTTTATTTGCATGCTTTTCATGTTCATCTACTCATAGCATGTCTTGTTTTATTATTCATTATGCTTATGTCATGTTGATTAGATTAGTGTTATACATTTTAGTTACTTGAGCACCCATGTTTTATATGGATCTTTATTTAGTGTCCTCACCTTGTTTAAACTAACATGTATGCCCTAGATCTAATACACATGCATATGCATTATGACCATTTGGATGTTTATGATGTTTTGTTTTAATGACTCATGTTTTACTGTTCCATGAGTAGTATGATATTTGCCATGTTTATTAGACTTATGCTTTACATGATTAGTTGTTGAGACACCCATGTTTAGTATGGACCCATATTTTGTGTTCTCTTTATGTTTTAGCATCATGTTATCATAGATCTAATGCACATGTCTTTGTCATGCTAATCATATGGTTGACTATGACTTTTTGTTTTAATAATTCATATTTTTGATCTTTATGATTATGTTGATTGTTGAACCGTTTTATGCTTCATGTTTGACTACTTGCTTGAATAATAGTTTTCCTTAGGACTAGGATTTATATTTGTACAACTAGTGAGCTACAAATAGACCTTTATATATGTTTGTGCGTGGACGCTCATTTGTACTCACTTGATGTACTAGTATAGTCTAGTTTTGATGATTCTTTCATTTGACTTGTATTCATCATTTTACATATTTTGTTTTTAACTTCATGTATATGTCTATCTTGTCTAAACTATTGATTATACATATACATCCTTGAGCCACGTGCCTTCATGCATATACTTTTGTGGACTCATTGTTTTTAAGATATGTATGTATACTTTAGTTTGTACATGACATACATATGCCTTGAAGTTTAGATCATTTGGATGAATTTCATGTTTGCTAGATGATTCACATTTATGATGAAGTTCATATTTTTTTTGGTGATTTCAATTGGTGATTTCACATCCTAGATGAATTTCATGTTTTCAATATTGAGCTTGATTGTCCATTTTCATGTTGATATGTTTCTCATAACACTTGTACACTCACCTTATTTAATGTTTTCTCATGACTTAGTTTTCATGAGTACAAATTGTGCTATATGGATTTTGAGTGTTTTAGTGCCATGTGGTTTACATGTGTCTTCATGAAAAATACTTTTTTTTATTTCTTGCTTGAAGGATTTCGTACTAGTTTAAAAGTTTTCATTTAACTAGTTCGTATTCTTCACTTTGTAGAGATTTTCAAACATACTACATTTTCAAACCAACTTTTGAAAACACCTACCTTCTAAGGGTGGTTGGATGGGAGACCATGCTCATGTATGCTTTATAGTGAAAATCATAGTAAACTTGAACATGAAATGGGTGGTAGGAATATGAGATATACACTTGATTTTATTGTTGTTTCATTTGGTATCATTGAATTCTTTCAATTGGTATCAATCTTGACATTTCTTGTATACTCATATATTTTTATGTATGTATGCTTTCATTTCAAAGAATATCAATTTCAATTGGTATCTATCTTTTCATACATATATGTGTTTTATTTGTGCTTACTATATCCCTATATCCTTAAGCACAATTCTTGTTTATGATGATAAGCTTGAGATTCAATTTTGTTTCAATTGATTTAGTTTTCAATTGGTATCTTATTACGAGCCTTATCATAGTTTTTATTTGTATTTCATAAAGGGGGAGAAAATCTTGTATTTTCATCTTTCAGTTGGTTTTAGTATTCCACTCCCTTACTTTATGATAGAGAATAATAATTTCAATTGGCAATAATTTCAATGGTTGTTTATTTACTTAAAAAAAAAATTAATAATTTCAATTGGTATTAAGATCCTTGTTTAATTTCAAATTGGTATCAACATTTATGTTCAGAAATTCAAAATTTGTTATGTTTAATTTCAATTGATATCAAGATTGTTTATTTACAATTGATATGTTGATTGTTTACTTATCAATTGGTATCAAGATTTTTGTTTTTCAAATTGGTATAGTTTCACTTTTAAATTGGTATCAATATGCACTTCTTTGACACATTTTTTAATTGGTATCATATTTGAGTTTAGACAAAAGGAGGAGAGCATCCCTTGATTGATTTCTTGTTTTGAATATAAAAAAGAACATGTTTTTATGAGTTTTGTTTTAAGGGAAGAAGAATTTCTTTTAAATCGGTTGTTTTGTTTTTAACCCCTTTGTTGATGATTGACAAAAAGGGGGAGAAGAATTTGAGTTTATATGTATGTTTGTATGCATGTTTTATGTGTTTTTATATTAAGTTCAATTGGTATCAAAAGCATTAGTTAAAGACCATGTTTAATTTTGGTATCAAGAGCTTGTAAAAGAGATCTTGCATATATTGTGTTTAATTGGTATCTAGAGCATGTTTATTTGTTTAGTTTAATTGGTATCAAGAGCATATTTATTTGTTTTTGCTAATTGGTATCTAGAACATGTTTATGGTTTATAATTTCATTGGTATCTAGAGCCATTTATTAGTTGTTTATCCTATGCATGAGTTAAGGGGGAGCTTCTTTGAAGCTTAACTTTAATCCATGCATATATAACTCCATGAGTTTTGTCATCATCAAAAAGGGGGAGATTGTTGGCCCAAAGGCCTTCCACTCTAGTTTTGATGATGATTAACTCATGTAGTTATATGTACTAATTATCTTCTGATGTTTAAGTTTCAGATCATTAATCAGATATTAGTTGGTGAAAGCTTCCACACAGCTTTCACATGTTGATTCAAGAGCCCGAGCGTCAAAGATCACATATAGCACTTGCTCGGTGGATCAAAGAGTTTTGGATCGAGTCGGCTTGGAGATTGCGCTCTACAAGAAGACTAAGGTATCCTAGTTTTAGTTTTGTATTTAGATCCAAATTGTAAAGATTAGAATAGTATGATAAGCTCAAGTTCACAACACACACGTATCATGTTTTTGGTTTTCGGTTTTTGGTTTAACCGATCTTGGTTTGCATGAATAGATATTATATCAAAACAAGTTTACATGGTTTAATGTATATTAGATTTGTTCTATATATATGCATGCTTCAACTCTTAGACAAACTTACTTTGATATACCTATTTCATGTGTTTTAGGTTTTGTGTTTTAACAAAAGTTATTTTGGAATTAAAGTCAAAAACTATGATATATATATGTTTCATGTATATTAGATTTCTATCCATATGCATCATGCTTCAAAGTGTTTAAATATCATATTTTTGTATTTGGAAGAGTTTTGGACAAAACGTATTTTCTATTCAAAATCCAAGTTTTAGAAAATACAGTTTTTGATTTTTGGTAAAAATGATAAGACACAAAAATAGTTCATATTGATTGATATTTGAGCTAAACTTTTTACCACATGTTTATGTATCAATGCAAAATGATAAAACTATTTTTGGTGATTTTTAGAAGTGTTAAAAGATTTTTAACAATATTTTTAAACTGTTTTTCTGACCTGTTTTCTGTTCCAGGCTTCAACCAGTCGACTAGTCTTCTGACAAGTCGACTTGGCATGAACTCGGTCGACCGGGTCGGTCGACGATGTGCACAAAACTGTGCACGTTTGGCAGAGAGGGACGGTCGACCGTACCGATCGACCGGGATGAGAGCAGAGCTCTCTGTTTGTTTGGGTCGACCGGGGCGGTCGACCGGTAGCTGCCAACGGGCAAAAATTGACCGTTGGACGGTCGACCGGCAGGGTTATTTTGGCAAAAACTGCTGCCAACGGCTAGTTTCCAGATTTGCCTATAAATACCCCTTTGGCAAGAGTTTTTCTCTAAGTTTTTTGGTGCGAATTTTTCCATACTCTCTGGTGTTTTTACTGAAAAAAAAGAAGTTTTTGAGCTCTATTTGAACAACATATTTGGTGTTTTTGCTAGGGTTTGGAAATTCAAAGAAAGGGTTTTTGGGAAAAGATTTAGCTTGAACTTTCTCATCTTGTTTTCTACTATTTCCCAAGGATTTTCTTTGTGATTTTGATTTCCATTCCATTGTTTTCTCCACACTTGAGCAACATCTACTATCTCATTCTATAGGATATTTGTGTGGGAGAAGAAATTGTTTGTGGTTGCTTGTTGAACCACCAAGTTATAAAACTCAATCTTTGTTTGGCTTTGTGCCTTGGGTTGTATCCCTCAAGTTGTGAGGTGATCCTTGTTTGCTTTGTGCTAAATCCCTCAAGGTGTGAGGTAATTGTTTTGTTGGATTGGAGCTTGCCTCAAGGAGGAGGTTGTGATTGTAAAGAGAGGAGTTGGGTACTCCTTGTGAGAGTTCTTTGTGGACTTGCTAGTGGATTAGAAATCCTTCGTGTGTCGAAGGCGGGGATGTAGAGCTGGGTGCTCGAACCTCGAAACATATCTCGTTGTTTGCGCTTGATCCATTGACTTTCTCTATCTCTCTCTTTACTTTGTGCCTTGCAACTATTTATATTGTGCATTCATATTTGCTTGGTTTGGTTGTGTGTGCATCTTTTGTTGATCATACTTGAGTGTATTGCAATTAAGTTTTTAATTCCGCATTTAGTTCATAGATTAGCCACATCACCTATTCACCCCCCCTCTAGGTGACTTTTTAACTACCCTATTCTCTGTATCTCTCCCTCTTCAAACCCCATGGGGGTATTTATAAGCACCAGGGGAAAGGGAGCCATGGGAACAACCCCTGGCCCAAAATACGGGCGCGGCCGCGCCCATACAGCTGTGAAAACGCGGCCCATGCTGTGTTTCTGCGGCCATAGAGTGGCCGCACGCGGCGCCTGCTGCCGGGCACTGTTGCGTCTGTCCCCTATCGGTTGCAGGTCCCGGTTTGGTTTTGGGCCCCTGGTTTTGACGAAACTGCTCTCCAACGTCAATGGCTAAATTATAGGCCTTTAATCCCCGATTGATGGTGATTTAGGGTCTTCTTTTTCATTGCACACCATGGACCTAGAACATACAAGAGAGCTATTATTAGCAGAATTTAATATTAAATAAATGTGAACATGTGGTATAAAATATACAGTTTTAGAGACTAATCAGAGTATACAACTCCCCAACTTAATCCTCTAAAACAGAGGCAGCACAAAACAAGTTGAGATAACAAGCTCTAGTTGATCAAGAGATCACAAACACTCTCTTCGTAGGTCTCTTACAAAAACCCTATAGAGTAAAATGTAAGCTTAAAGCTCAAGGATGTAAGTGAGAGTGAAAATCTGAAAAGACAGATTTTAAGAGCAGAAAAACTCAATTTAAACATTGAAAATAAGAGCACAAAAGAAATCTTGAAACTTTTTCTCTTTGAAAGTAAAAACTAGATTTTCAATAGAATTTATTGTTATGAAATATTCAATCCCAATGACCCTTTATATAGGTTTTAGAAAATACTTTTAGAATAGTTTTATCAGGTCTAAAAAGGAAGAAATTGACCCTAGAAATTCAACTTTTCACGTTTTAAAAGAAATATGTTTAAAAATAGATTTAAAAGAACTGGTCGTTACTGCCAATCTGGCAGTCTATCGGTCCACCGGCAGGTCGACCGGCCATTCAAAAAATTTAAACCGTTAGCTCTCGGTCGATCGGTCAGTCGACCGTGTTTAACCGAGACCAAACTAGTTACAGTCGATCGACTGCCCAGTCGACCGCAATAAGGGACCGATCGACCGGTCGGTCGACTGGGAATGTGCACAACATGCACACCCCAATTACCAGAGGTTCAGTCGACCGTACGGTGGACCATTTTGGCTTGTAATAGGCACGGTCGACCGCGCCGGTCGACCGACCTAGGCAAAAAACTGGGTCAAGGTATTTTTTTTTAAGATAAAGAAAATTTTCAAATAAATTTGTTTGAATTTTGGAAGAGAGAAGACATGTATAGCCATGAGATACAAGTTCTAAACTGAGATAGAAATTTTTAAGAAAATATGGAACAAGTATCAAAACCAAACATATCAAAACCATATTTTTGAAAACGTACACTTTTCTGTATGTATATCTTTGAGCCTCAAATCTATATTCTACTCTTTAACAAATTAGTTTCTTACAAGGTTCTAATTAACTACAAGAATCTTCAAGCGGGCTTCTCTGATAGTGACGTTTGAGCGACGCTGAGTGCTTTGAGCTATGATCCTTTTATTGAGTACCCTTGAGCCATCAACACTTACCTTTAGAGGAAGAAACTTGTTAGATCTTTTTGAACCCTGTTGATCTTTTTGAATCTTGAAATGTATTCTTGAACATGATTAGTACTTCATATGCTTTTTATCATCAAAACACAAAACCAAGGATTGTAACCTTTGGGCCAACACCTTCTTCTCTATAGAATGCAGCATTTATAGGCAAAAACCAAACGGTGAGAGAGCGTATGAAGATAAGGGGAGCAAACGCTCCCCTGATTCCATTAGATAGCCGTGAAATATGGCTTTGGCTGCGGAAAGCCTGGGTATGGCAAGGTGGTCACATCCGAGGGGTGCAGATCCCTGGTTTCGCGATCTTCTTTATCTCTTGCTGGATTTTTAGTTTTTGGTCTTGGATTTGACGAAACTTCCTTTGATCTTCGGCTTTAACCAATTGATTTGTGAAGATCTGTTTTAACTGGTTTTCGACTGATTTTATCTTTCTTGATTTTCATTGATCTTTAGCTGGGATCGTCTTTATCCTCCTAAATATTTGTCCTTTCTTTAATTTATATTTAAATCAGAATTAAAGCAGGCGGGCCCAATTTCCTTCCACTACCATTAGTAATAGGCATGCAATTTATAAAAAAAATATAAGACTAAATACATGATTTATTAGATAGTAATTATGGGAATGTAACATTATATATGCAATATAGGTGACCAATCAGTGATCAACAAGGAGGGACTAGCGATGGACGCGTTTTGTAAGTTCTCTTTTAAGTTGCATAAAATGGTTAAAGTTCTTCTCTTGTTCTTTAAAAGGAAAAAAAATAAGTTATGTTAAATTGTGAAAGTGGTAGGTTGGAGTAGATGGAGAAAATAGAAAATGGAATTATATAAAGAAAGTGAAAAAGTGAATAGAGTTAAAAGTTGATGATGATCTAGACTAAAGATTAAAAGAAAGTAAAAGAAAACTAAAGAATTTACCTACCTCTTCCGTTGATGATTTACCTGAAATCCTTGTCAATGATGTACCTTTACCTGAAAGCGAGTGAAGCAAGACAGATGAGATCTTCCCCATTCCCGATCTACACTACGAAATAAAGGTGCAAGCTATACTACCATTAAAATGGTTGTTCATCACCATAGGCCATCAACGACACTTATAAGGACGAGGCAACTTTGAAGCTATTGGAGTCGTTTGATTCACAAACGCAAAAGAGAGAAGCAATAAAAATAAGAGTAGAAAAGAAACTTCGATGGAATTGAATAACAATGAAAGAAAAGAAGAATACCAACACCAGTGTCACTTTCAGTACAAGCATCACTCTTGTTCTTCCATGAAACTATTATTTGATCTCAATTACGTAAAAAAATAAAAATTACATTTAAAAGAGAAAGAAAAATCTAAGTTAAGCCTATATAAAAATCTAGTCTATGAAATGCACCTAGAGGGGGGGTGAATAGGTGTACTTGCTAATCTAATGACAAATGATACAGAATTAAAAACTCAACGGCAACACACTATGTGTAATCAAAGAGTGTAGCCGAATTCCCGGTGAGAGCTCTGAACTATCTCCTCGAGATTCCTCTAAATTAAGAGTTGAGGTGCTATATGAGCTCTCTTGGTTCAACACAAGTATGGACACACACAAACTATATCTAGCATATGAATACGTGCAATATAAAGAAATGCAAGATATAAAAGAGAAAGAATTAAGAGATAGTGCATCAAACGCAAACAACAAGATATATTTCAAGGTTCAAGCCATTACTCTACGTCCCACCTTCACACAAAAGGATTTCCACTATATCCACACAGGACCTTCCACAAAGGGACCTCCACCTAGGAATTACAACTCTACACTTGGAGTACACTACTCCTCTCTCAAACACAATCACCTCTACACAAGAGGGATAGGCACAAAGCCAAACACGATCACCTCTACACTAGAGGGATAGGCACAAAACTAAAGCAAAGAAAAGATTACAATTCTGGTGATCCCATGATCACAAATAACACTTAGTGATCACAATAGACTACAAATAATTTTTCTCACAAATATAAGATCCTATAGATAGGATTAGAGATGATAGCTCAAGTGTGAGAAATGAAGTATTTGAAAAAGAAAATAACAAAGAAAATACTTGGGAAAACACCAAATAGATTTGTAAAGAAAGATCAAAACCAATTTCCCATAGACTCTCTTTTCTTTGAATTTTCCAACACTTTGAAAACAAATAAAAAATAAAACTTTTAGCAAAAAAACTCTTTTTAAACTTGTTGCAAAACACGAAAAAGATTGGAAGAAAAGCTATCTAAAAATCTTGATTAAAACAACTTGAGAGAAGCCCTATTTATAGCCTCTCAAAATTATAGCCGTTGGCAGCCAGAAAAGGTCATTTTTGACCTTCCAGTCGTTAAACGGTCATATTTCTGACCGTTGAGCCTCCGGTCGACAACCTAGTCGACCGAGCCAAAAGGCTTATAATCTGTCGGTCAACCGCTCGGTCGACCGGCACTACCCGAGAGTTGGGTAGTTATAATCGGTCGACCGCCCGGTCGACCAGCCTTCTAGTTGGCCTTGTGCACGTCCTCGTGCACATCGGTCGAGCGGTCCGGTCGACCGCCAACAGGCTCTGCCTGGGATATAGGTTATGAACTTGGTCTTTTTAACTCCTATTATAGATGAAATCAAATATACATTAAACCACGTAAACTTGTTTTGATTCTAGCTATTCATGAAAACCATATATATGTATAATTGAAATCCAAAATCGGTTAAACCGAAAACAAAATATATTGAACTTGTGTGTGTGTAAACTTGAGCATATCAATACTAGTTTATCTTACACAAGATCTAAACACAAACTTAAACTAAAAAAATTGAAGTCGTCTTGTAGAACTCCTTCAAGCCGACTCGATCCAAACACGATCCAAAAAGTTTGACTCCATATGAGTGCTAGATACAATTGACGCGCGAGATCTTGAATCTACATGAGATAGCTCCAAAACTCCCTTGTTGAAGCTAAACACCTTCTAATATCTTGATCAATAACTTAAATTATATAAACACAAGATCATTAGTAAACTATCTTCATAAGTTAGTCATCATCAATACTAAGGTAAAGGCCTTTGTGATAACATTCTATTCTCTGCTTGATCGTCTGTTTTGCTTCTGAATTTGAAAGTATTTATAGGAGAAATAGGGAGGGGAGTGCTTGAGGATGAGACCAAATCACTAACTCACAAAAAAAAATCTTCTGATAAGGTTAGAGTTAAGCTTGGAGATATAGACAAAATCGCTTGCCAACAGAAAAGATCTTTTGATAAGGTTGAAAATAATATTGGAGATAAACATCTGTTTATCCCTTGATCTTCAGTTGAATTTTGCCTTATCTCTCTAAATCTTTTAAATATACATCCCAATCGTTTAGATATCCCTTTGTATATTGATAGGGTTGCCTTTGGACTTCTGGATTTGCCTCTATCCTCATTTATCCTTATTGATTCTCCAAGCTAATCAATTAGATCTTCAAAATCTAATTTTAACTGAATTAGATTTGGTTTACCCTCTCTGATATGCTAAATCTTCAGTTGTGATTTAAGTCCTCCCTAAAATCTGATTTAGTTAGCTTAGATTTGTGATTTATCTTCTCCCATCATATCCTGCACAAATTAGGAATTAAGACAGTATAATTGCAAGATTTATTACAGATTGCGTGTAGGAATGTAATAACAAATATGCAATATATGTTTCCAAATATTAGTAGCACCCTGAAAGATTCAATATGAATCTCCAAATATATGCTAATTGTCCCTGTAGGCCTCTGAGTTCTTTAAGATTTCTCAGAAGTTGTATTTCTTGGACGACACGGATCTTTGCTAGATTGAGGTGAATTCCTTTGGATGTAATAACAAATTCAATGAATTTGCCACTGGCTACTCCAGGAAGGACTTGGATGGGTTCATCTTCAACAGATGAGCCTGCATGATGTTGAACACTCTTTTCAGACCTACGAGATGATCATCTTCGTCGCGACTTTTCATGGCGATATCATCGACATAGCATTCTACGGTCTTGCGTATATGCTCATGGAAGATCACATTCATGGCGAGTTGATATGTCGCACAAGTTTTTTCAAGCCTAAGGGCATTACTGTTAGCACTATACTCCCAAAGGTGTCCTGAAAGATGTGTATTTTTCATCTTCAGGGTACATTTTTATTTGATTATACCCTGAGAAGCCATCCATAATAGACATCCTCTCAAAACCGCATGTATTGTCGATCATGACATCTGTGATCGGAGAGAGAATTTGACTTTAGGAGAAGCAACATTTAGATCACGGATGCAAATTCGGATCTCTTCATCTCTTTGGGAATGGGAACGATGTTGGCCACTGATCGAGGGAAAACCGCGCACGAAAAGTGTATGTTTTGAAATCAAGAGTGAAAGTGCGTGATTTGGCTTCCTCGACACTTCCGTTATAGCATAGAGGATAAACGGATCGAATCCATAGGGACGGAAAGCAATAGAACTTTACCAGTATGTTCACGTATGTATTAAAGTTTTTTCAACATTTTAAAGAATCAAAAAGAAAATAAAATAAAAAGTGAAAAGAGAAGAGTACGATGAAAACAAAGAAGTGGGAAATATTGAAGAGAGGGCATTTTTGATTTTTGATATATTGTTAAAACAAGTAAAAAGGAAAGAAAACTCATGGCTACTAACTACTAATGGCTCCACTAACATGCTAACCTCTTAGTGGTAGTTGCCTCATATGTATCCTTGGCCATCACTAGTCCTTAGTTCAAGAGCGACTCAAAGCATGACCCATAAGATAACTCATCACATCCAAACTCAACAAATAAGTGCAAGCTGCACATAAACCATCAAAACTAAACAAGAGAAAGCATGGAATAAAGTAATGTTAGCTTGTTAGAGAGTTAGGATGTTAGAGTGTTAGAATCCATCATCATGAGCAATCCATTAGATTCATGTGGATTTTTGTGGATTATCAAGTAAGAGTTAGCAAGTTAGTGGTTAGTAGTTAGTTGCCATAAGAAGAAATTTAGCTAAACATATAAATGGAGTTAGAGAGAAAAAACATGGAGAGAAAAGAGAGAACCTTTCATAGATTGTCACCTTTCATTACAAGGACTCATGCTTTTCACCCATGTACTACACTCTTTGCTATTAGAAGATCTACAAGAAATGAAATAACAAAGAGGAGAAAGAAGAACTAACCTAAACTGCCCTAAAAACTATAACATGGAGAAGAAAAGCTAAAACTATCCTCAAAACTCCTGCTTTAGCTCTCAAAATCCCATGGCTTTTATAGGCGAAAGGGAGCATCGCGGTACATGTACGGAGCTGCGCATCAAATCACGATGCGCGGCTCCAAGCCTTTGCTGCGAAAACGCGGCAATTGCCGTGTTTCCACAATAATCCTGGGGTTGCGCGCGCGGGGCCGCCTGCTGCGCGCTCCCCGCTTGTCCCACTGTCAGCTGTTCTTCCTGGAATCTGAATTTAGGCACCCAGTTTTGAAGAAACCACCCTCCAATGTTAATAGTTTTTTGTAGGCTTTTAATCACCAATTAAATGGGATTTTGGGCTTCTTCTTCATTTCATGCCATGGACCTAGAAACATAAGAGGAAGGTGTTATTAACATGATTTAATATTTAAATAAATATGAAGATGTGGTATGAAATATACAATTTTAGATACTAATCACACCCCCACACTTAGTTTTTGCTCGTCCCGAGCAAAACCAAAAAAAACTAACTAAGAAGATCATTACACCACTTTCGCAGGTGACGCGATTGCACTGAGCGTGTGCAACAAGCCGTTAAACCTTTAGGTTTCCCCTAAAGGAGGAGTTTTGTCTCCTGAGGGTTTTCAACAGATTACACCCACAAAATTCATAAAGGAAAAAATCAAATGTTAGTATTTTGAAGACACATTTTGAAATAGAGAAAAGTATTGAAATAATTTTATGAAAATTTAAGTGATCCAAGGTCATAGGTTAACCAGAAATTATTCTTTCTAAAACTAAGTCGAAATGCAAAATCTTGTTATAAATTAAATGTAAGAATTTAAAACTAAATTGATTCTTTGATCTTTCATAAAACTTTTAGAAAATCTGTACTTTGTGAACATTGAAGATTTTTGGGATATTGACTCTAACTTTCATGTCATTTATTTATATTATTATTTTTTTCTTCCTTTAGTTTCCTTATGCTTTCTAGTTTACTTAGGTAGTGAGCCTTTAGCCGGTTACTCCCAAACCAGATGGCTTTAGGGCACCAGATGAGAAAACATCCCTCGGGCTTAAGGACTCGAGTAAACATGGTGATAAAACTAACGGGGATTATTTTATTTTTGTCCCCAATTTAGGCGTAAATAATCATGCCTCCTGAGGTATAATTACCTAACTTATATAAGTTATTTTTATTATCATTATTTTTTAATATTTTTATTGCATTTTCAGTCTTGTTTCAATCCCAAAAAATTGTATAAGTGTGAAGTGCATATATTTAAGGTAAAAATTCAAGATCAAATTATCTTTCCAATTTTACTTTCTTGACATATTATTTTTACTTGGTTTAAAAATTAATAATTTTAGGTCTTCGTAATTGCTAAGATAATCTTAATTTTCTTAAAAATAAATAAAAACTATTTCTCTTATTGCAAAAAGTTTTGTAAAAAGAAAAGAAAATAGTTTCTATACAAAAAAAACTAAAAATCTTCTAAAAAGAACTGTAAAGGAAAGAAAATTTAAAACTATGTTAGTAAATCCTCTCCTACACTTATCTCATGCATTGTCCTTAATGCAACGTGAATGTGTATATGCATGAAACAAAATTGGAAAGAAAAAATTATCTCAGGGTGGTGGTTCCGATGCTGGCCAGATTGGTCCACAAAATGCGGCCCAATTCAAAAATCATTGATCTTGCAGAAACCCTCCAGTGACCTCTCTAATACGACTCAATAAAAGAATGATTAAGTTAATGGTCTTATTTAAAAATTATCCCATCTAATTTTCAATTTTCAAAAATAATTACTGAGTCATTTTCTTCAACATCCTTGTCCAACAATGAAATGTGATTTTGGGAGATGATTGATTTGGCCTCAAATAGAATAGAAATAAAAATCGATGCCGACTTGAGTATTTGACTCAGATCAAGTCGAAATTCAAAAAGGGCAGTCAAAATTGGTTCAAAAATGGGGTCCAAATTAAAGAATTGATGTTCACATACTTTTCCATCAATGAAGTGTGATCATATGATATTGGTGATTCAATTTCATGGTGTACTGGTACAAGATTCAATGTTGACTCTGGGATAGAGAAAAAATCTAATAAAGATGCTCGAGTCGTTATTAAGTCATAAAGCAGAAAGTCCACAATTGCTTTTGTGTGGTTGGGTAAATTCTTGTATATTATTATATTATGTTTCTAGTTTCTGTTACTTGTGCACTATAATAATTTAAGAACTAAAATACAAAAATTAGAGTCAAGAAGTTAGCAAGTTAGTGGTTAGTAGTTAGTTACCATGAGAAGAAAATTAGCTAAACATGTAAAAGGAGTTAGAGAGAAGCAAACAAGGAGAGATAAAGAGAGAACCTTTCATAGATTATCACCTTTTACAAGCACTCTTACTTTTCACCCATGTACTACTCTCTTTCCTATTACAAGATTTACAAGAAATGGAAAATACAAAGAGGAGTAAGAAGAAGAACTAAACTAAACTACCCTAAAACTACAACATGAAGAAGAAAACCCTAAAAACTATTCTTAAAACTCCTCTAAACTCCTCCTCCTTCAGCTCTGAAAAATCGAGAGCTTTTATAGGTGAAAAGGAGCACCAGGGTAGATGTACGGAGTCGCGCGTCAAATCGCGACGCACGGCGCCAAGCCTTTGCCATGGAAACGCAGCAATTGTCACGTTTCTGCGGCAATCCTGGGACCGCGCACTGCACCGCCTGCTGCGCTTTTCGCTTGTCCCCCTATCGCTGTACTTCTTGGAATCTAGATTTGGGCACCCAGTTTTGACGAAACCACCCTCCAAGGTCAATGACTATTCTTGCAAGCTTTAATCACCAATTAAATGGGATTTTGGGCTTCTTCTTCATTTCATGTTATGGACTTAGAAACATACAAGACAGGTGTTATTAACATGATTTAATATTTAAATCAAGGTGAAGATGTGGTATGAAATATGAAATTTTAGAGATTAATCAGCCACCCAATCCAGATGTTGCTCTTCCCTGACGAAAGCAGAGTTTATGAGATTTTTGACCTCTGATTCGATTGCTTTCATGATCTCGGGATGGAACAGTCATTGTTGTTGATTGACTAGTTTAGTATTCGGTTGATGTTGAGACAATGCATAGCAATCTGGGGATAGAGCCCGGGCATGTCCTCATAATTTCAGGCAAAGACATCTATATACTCTCGTATAACCTGTATTAGGTCTTCTTTATCAGAAGTGATATGCTCTCGCTTATGAAAATGGTCTTGGTGGTTCGCGTTGTTCAAAATGCGTATCCCAAAGTGTATTTAAGTGTTTAATCCATAGATTCGAGTCTGACTGAATTAGTTCTTCGGGTTCAAAAGTATCTTCTCCGTCATCTTCCAATGGCTGGTTGATACCATGTTCACTGAGAGACTTCCGAAGATATCGTGGACGCTGACATCTGAGTCCCACGATAATGTTTCTAATGAGCTGTCATGATAGACCTCTTCTTCAGACTCAGGATTTGACGAGATTGCCGTGGATACATAACCAAGTCCTCTTTGGGTCTTGTGATAGCAATTAGGGTCTTTACCTTTTGGTACAAATGAACGAAGTAGTGCTCATTTTTCTTTATTGAAATCAGGCCTGATTCCCTGGTAAAATCATACCCCATTCTTTCCATCATATGACGTGACTTTTGTCCATAATGGAAGAATTATGGAGGCTTAGAATTACCCCCAAGCTTTCACAAGCTACGGGCTCGGTTTCGATCTGCCCGAATAAATCCAGGCTTTGACCTTTTCATATGGCTGGTATTCAATGAGCGCATTGTGTTCGCTTTCAATCTTTCGCGTACCAGGAGGGATGACTTTATTGGTACATACAATGATGTCAAAGCATTCATTGCTGACTATAATTACTATCAGTGCTTGTTGATTGAGGTTTTACCTGCACACAAAAATATAAAATTTTAGAACTCAAGAATAGAATGCGCAAGTACTCAATTCTACTACTATAGCAAGTAGCTATGCGGGTCATGATCCACAAGGAGAGACCAGCTATAGAAGCTTTTTAGTAAGTTCTCTTTTAGGTTACAAAGAATGGATAAAGATCTTCTTTTAGTTCTTAAAAAGAAAAGGAAATAAGTTACAGTAAATTAAGAAGAGATTATGTTATATTGTGAAAGTGGTAGATAGAAAGAGATGATGAATTTGAAAAATAGAAAACTAAGTTAAATAAAGAAATAAAAAGAGTGAATAAAAGAATTGGGAGATTGTGGTGTTGGTGATCTAAACTAAAAATTAAAAGAAAAGAAATAAAAATTACTTACAGTGCTCATACCCTTGTTCCATAGCTACAACTTACCTAGTCTTTAAAGGCGATCAAGCATGGCGTGTAGAATCTTTCCCATTCCCGATCTACACTATGAATAGAAGGGTAAGCAAAACTAATAAAAGAATGGTTATTCATCACCATAGGCCATCAAGGGCACTTACAATGGCGAAGCAGTGTCAAGGCTATCAGATTCACTTGAATTGCAACACATCAGAGGAGAGTAAATGAAAATAAGAGTAAAGAAGAAAAAAAACTTCAATTCGATTCAATAACAATGAAAAAAAGATTTACTTACGCTGGTGTCACCCTCAGTACAAGCTTGCTCTCATTCCTCCATGAAACTCGTCTCTCCTCTCAGTTACATAAAGAAAAGTAAAAATTACATAAAAAGAATATAAAAACCTACACTAAAAAGAATGAAAAACTGCCAAAAATATATCTCTACTTAATCGTTTTCTGTAGTCTCTGAAAACTCAATATTTATAGGTAAAAACTCAATAGGGAGGAGCGTACGAAGATAGGGGGAGCAAACGCTACCCAAACTGAATCAATAAAGCCACATAAATGCTGCTTTGGTCGTGTTTCCATGGCCTGGGTGTGGCCAGGTGGCACACGCGGGGGGGTACAGCTCCTGAATTTACGATTTCCCTTTATCTGATTTTGGATTTTCCATTTCAGCTCTTAGATTTGACAAAACGGTCTTTGATCTTTGGCTTTAACCAATTGATTTGTAGGAATTGTTCTAACCGATTTTTAACCGATTTTATCTTCTCTGATTTGCCTTGATCTGCCATGATCTTCTAATTTTGAATTAATTTTGAATTAAATCAAAATTTTGATGGGCTTTTGGGCTCGTCTCTCTTCCCTTTCCTTTAGCAATGGGCCTGCATATAAATTAGACAATAAATATGATTAAATATAAAGTTTATTATGTAATAAGTTTTAGAATGTAATAATAATTATGCAATATCAGCGACTGATTACACCCTCATACCTATCTTTTACTCGTCCTCGAGTAAAACAACAAAACTAAATCAAAGATTATTAGACCACTTTCGCAGGTCATGCGATTGCACTGAGCTTGTGCAATAAGCCATTAAACCTCTAGGTTTCCTCTAGAGGACGAGTTTTGTCTCGTGAAGGTTTTCAGTGGATTACACCCACAAAATCTATAAAGAAAGAAAACAAGGAGTTAGTATTTTGAAAAGAATTTTAAAAGAGAAAACTATTTGAAGTATTATTGTAAGAGTTCAAGTAATCTATAAGTTATAGAAAAATCGAATTTTTCATTCCTAAACTTAGTCATTATTTAAAAATTTGTTATCAATCAAAGTAAGGAGTCAATTGTATTTCTTATCTAATCTATTATTTTACCCTAAGTCATATGCACCTTTGTGACCATGAAATTTTACTTGGGGTTCTTTAACTCTAACTCTTATGTTTTATTATTTTTTATCTTTTTAAATTTATTTATTTTTGGTGATATTATTCCTTAGTTTTATTAAGCTTTCTAATATGCCCATGTAACGAGCCTTTAATCGGTGACTCCCAAACTAAGCGATCTTTGGGCACCGGGTGAGAAAACACCCCAAGGACTTAAGGACTCGAGCAACTAGGCACAAAACTAAGGATTTTATTATATAAACCGCCTTTAGGCACGAATACTTATTAATTATCAGTTGTCAGTTGTCAGATTATCAGTTAGTATTGACATTACCATTTATTGGAGATATCAGTTACTATTAAATATTAAATCACATTGATTGCTTATTAATAAAAGATATCATAACCCAGGGAACAGGGAAAATTACCTGATGATGCATGTCGTGTATTTTGGAAGGACTTATTATGGTACCGAGTTGTGGTTCCACCATGGGGAACCAAGGTAGTACTGGCTACCTAATTTTTCAGTTGTCAGGGCTATGCCGAATTACTGTGCCACACTAGTAGTCTTTTCGTGTGGGACTATGGCCTTCAGTTATTAGAGACTTGCGGCTTGTCCTGGTTTAGCGCCAGGGGTGTTAGACCGTGGTACCGAAAATGCACGGTACCCTTCTAAAACACATGCATTACATTGGTAGGCAGCTACAACAATGATAACTTCATTTGATATGTGAAAAAATGGCTGTGGTACGGGACACAGCTAAGTACTACATTAGTAAGGTTAACAATAACCAACCAGACTAGTGACAAATGCTAGGTTACATATCTTGACATCAGTTGTTTGTTTATAGTTGTAATAGTTTCCTTTTTATTTACATAAACATACATGTTGTTATTCAGTTATCCTTCAGTTATTTGTTTATCATGATATTTTAGTTATCTTCTATTTGTAGTTCATCTTATTATTATTCTGTGCATTGTGTATATGCACGAGCACTCCTCTTTACACACACACACTCACCGGGTCGCTTTCTGACGACCCTAGATTTGTACGTCCAGATATTGGATGCTTTCTTATATTGTTCAGGTGTGCGATGACACCGGACGCTTCGCGAGGAGCTGGAGTTTCTCTCTACCTGATTCGGGTATTCTCATCTCTCTTGTCTTTCAATTATTTTCTTATTCTCGATATATCAGATTCATTCGTTATTCCAGTTCTTGATTTATATGATATCATGCGTGGAGGCTTATATGTGATATCGTAGTAATCATAATTCTTCATAGTTGGGATTTATAGCTTATTTTGGGTAATTTAAGGCTTAGCGCGTATACGTGGAGTATTTTTCTTGCGTATGTGAGTCACTAACTCGCATCTCTGCTTCAGCGTATTTTAGGAAGCGGGGCGTAACAGGATTTTCTTGGTATCAGAGCCAGGTTTTTGACTTGCGATCTTGACCTTTGACCTTTGTTTCGTAAGAGAGACCTAATTCTTACCGGTAACTTGAACAAGCTATAGTTACGCTGCAATATACATATACTATCCATTAAGATATTCGGTCCATTTGGAATTGACCGTCCTTCCTTTGAGAATCCTTATCTTTGATCTTTTGATATCCTTGATTTCTACTCTTCTTTTGGAGTTAATCGGATTTTCATCTTGCTTCTCATCCTCCTTCTCGATTCTATTCCTTGACCTTGTCTCTTGAGATTGGTTACTCCTTGTTAAAGCCAGTAGCATACATCAGAGTAGCGCGGCGGAAGCGTGGTGGATTTATGATGTGCAGAAAGGCGAAGTGAAGCTTGTTTGTTTTCTCCTTTGATTTTGAATTTTGTTTACCATTCCCTGCTTTATTCGAATTTTGGGGACGAAATTTTTATAAGGTGGGTAGAATGTAACATCCCTAGTTAGTAATACTGTATTTTTAATTTTCCTAAAGTATCTATTTTCGTTTACTAATTATTTTATTAATAATTATTAACTTGATTATGACTTATTGCATATTAAATAAATAAATTATTTTGGAATATTAAGTGGTAATTTGACTTTATATAATTACCAATATTTCTTATTAATATTTTTAATTACTTATTACTATTATTATTAACTATTATTTTTTTAATTGTTATTATTATTATTACTACTAATATCGTTGTTTATAAAATTTTTGATTATAATAGTGTTATTATTATGTATTAGTATTATTACATTTCATTATCCATATTTTCCATTATATACCCTTTATCCTATACCCAAGTCCAAACCCGTATCCAATAACAAACTCCAATACTCTATACCCATTACCCATTCCTATTTTCTAAATCCAAACCCATTTAGATAAACCCCAATGCCCATCAACCCATTATCTAATTCTACATGTATATATCATCTTATCATTAACCCTAACCCAAACTAATCCCTACTCTCCATCTTTTCTCCTTGAAACATACCGCTGCCTCCACCATGCCCTGGCTCGCACATAGCCCCTACGGGCTGCCGTAGCACCACCTCTTCCTCTCCATCTGACACCAAAGATCCATCACGAAGTCTTCCTCCTTCTCCTCCGAGCAATCACCAATCCTCATCCCATTCTCTGCGGCAACCAGCGCGTGCAGCTCCACCCAGCCGTGGTGATCCACTGGTCGAGCACCCTGTAGGCCAGAGTCCTCTCCTCCTTGTCGCGAGGCCTCCGCCAGAGCTGATCCATGACCTACTGTCGTCCCTTGCACACCCGGCAACAACCTTCCTCCTCCACGGGTCAAGTCCCCCCTGCATCCCCCACTTGGCTGACTCTAACACCCCTAGGAGCTTTACCCCTTGCCGCCAGCATGACCATGTACTCTGCCCGAGACCATCCCCTGCCCTTTTTGGTCATGCACTGGTTGTGGGCCATTCCCATGCACCTCCTCCTCAATGTTGCCGAGCACGTCCCCTCTCCCACCTCTCCTGGCACACCATGCAACAGCAGCCCCCACTCCCCTCCATTCATGGCTACACCCCTACATGACTACATCCAGCACACATGCCAAGCCCAAGCACATCCTCCACAGCATCACCAAGCCCATGCCCACGCAGACCCCTCAACAGCAGCCAGTAGCAGCCGTAGCAAGATCTTGCACTGCCGAGTCCCATCTCCCTTCCATGTTCACGCAATTCGCCATTAAGCTGATGCAGCCCGAAGCCACCCTTCTACACAGACAAGTATATCTGTTGTATGTTTAGTTGGGGCCCGCATGGTTCATATTGAGCGGAAATCCTGGTCACAACATCCCAAGTCCGAACCCCTCTTCCGTCTCTCCGTGGGTCACTGTTGATCGCCGTTGGTGAGCGCGAATGCACGCACGCCCTTCACGGCGAGACCCACTTTCCGTCGACATCCTCCGCGGCCTCCGTCCCCTCTGCCAGATCCTCCGTCGGTGCGCGTAAGTCCTTATCTCCTCTCTTTTGGTTGGATCCCCCATTTCCAACTTATTAGCATCCCCCTTTTGTCCCCTCTGTGGCTCGCCGTTGATCGCCATCGTCCAGCACAACGCACCCGCGCCCTTCACGGCGAGATCTCCATCCATTGACCTTCTTCGCGGCCCCCGCCACCTCCACGGCCCCGCCACCTCCGCTAGAGCCTCCGTCGGCGTGCTGCAAGTCACCCCAATGTAAGTGCATTAATATATATAATTGTTATGTGCAGGGATATGTGGGTGTGGGTGTGGGGGGGTGTGTGTGCATGCAAGTGTGTCTACGTGGGTTTTGTGGAGGTGTTTTAATTCATGTAAGTGTGTGTGTGTGTGTGTGTGTGTGTGTGTGTGTGTGTGTGTGTAGATATAGTGTATGCTTGGGTATGTATATGTATGTGTGTGTGTGTGTGTGTGTGTGTATATAGTGTATATATATGTGTATACTTGTATACATATGTATGTGGGGGTACCCGTGGGTGTATGCACGTGTGGAGTGCTTGTATGGGTATATGTGTGAGTGTATTAGGTGTGTGTATTAATTCCTCTTCCTCTCTATGTGTTTGGTGGCATGTTACAGCGTTGCGGACTCGCTCGGACGATCTGAACTCGATAACGGGAGATTCAGAGTTGTGCCCGTTTTGGACCCGATACAATGGCGATTCGAAGACCGTGAAATCACCTAGAGGGGGGTGAATAGGTGATAATGCTAATCAATGTACAAATTTAAAAATTATGATGCAACGATCACCCGAAACAAGACTAGAAGCCGAATACCCCGTGAAGGGCTCTGAACTCCTTCCTCGTGATTCCTCTAGATAAGAGTTTGAGGTGCGCAATGCAATCTTATTGTGTGAGTATTGATCGACAATATAGCAATGATTATGAAGCAAGTAAATATAGCAATGAATATAAAACAAGTAAATGAATCAAGTAAACCAATCGCAAACACTGAGATTTGTTCCGAGGTTCGAGCACCCAGCTCTACATCCCCGCCTTCACCCAGAAGGATTTCCGAACCACTATAACTTTCACAAAGAAATACAACCACAAGGGAGTACCCAACTCCTCAATCACACTCCTCTAGTCCAGAGGTAGTGGAGCCACAAATATAATAATCACTGGATGATCAAAAGACCACAAACTCTCTCTTGAAAACTTTCTTTACAAAAACCCTAGAGAATAATATATAAGATTGAAGCTCAAGGTTTTGTAAGCGATATAAAAAATAGAAGAGAGATTTTAAGAACCAAAAACTTTCAGAAAACTTTTGAAAATAATAGCCCAAAACTTAAACAAAACTCTTTCTCAAGAAAACTCAAAACTTTTGATCTTTGAATTTGTTGTTGTGAAAACCTCTACCCTAATGACCCCTTTATAAAGGATTTAGGAAGAGTAAACATAGAAAAGTTTTACCTGAATATAAGAGGAAGAAATTGACCCTCTAATACAGCTAACCACGTTTTATTTAAACTTAAACACATTTTGAAAACATGTTAAAAATCAGCCTCCAGAAAATTAGCCATTACTGCCAATCTGGCAGATTGGTCAACTTTGAGCACATTTTTCAAGCTGTAAACGTCCGAATTCAGAACTAGGTATATAGCAATCATTTGTAGATCTTTAAGGCTTAGTTTTAATGCAACTAAAATCAACTAAATATCATTTTTTATTAAAAGTTATCATAAAACACTGACAGGTGTCAAAACAGAAACTGTAAGCTATTTTCAGAACAAGAACAGAGTTCAACCAAATATTTGACATCTTTAAAATTTGAATCTGAAAAATGATTATTGAATAAGAAATTTAGATCTGAAAGTTATATTTGAAATGCAAGTTAAAACATGTTATTTGAATATAAGAATAAAAAGTTATGATAACAACTATAAAAGTGTGTCAAGCAGATCAACAGAACTAAAACTGGTTCAAATCCAAAACCCGATATATGTACTTGAAATCCAAAACCGATTAAATCAAAAACCAAACATATTGAATTTATGTGTGTGTATTTGAGCTTCAAACGTATATACTATTCTTTAACAAACTAAAATATAAAACTAAGAAATGAAGTCTCTGAGCCATGCTACACCAAGCTAGAGCCTTCTCTTCTATGAAACCGTCCTCTTTCGCCATTTGCCTTTTAGCATCAAAATTCCTTGCAATAGCTTAGAAGGACCATCATGAATGGTACTAACCTGAAACTCATTCTAAACAACTTATTAGTACCAAATAGCTTCTATGTGTTTTGTTATCATCAAAACTTAAACAAATGGAGAGTGTAACCTTTTGGGCCAACAATCTCCCCCGTTTTGATGATGACAAAACATATAGGTTATAACACAAGATATAAAAAAGAGGTAAAACTCCCCCTCAAATAATACTCTATTTTATCAAGTATAAAACATGAAAACATATACATATATAAATATGTACAAAACATGAAACCTACATATACATATATGAGATAAACATGTACAAAATATGAACATGTACAAAATATGAAACCAAAACATGAAATCACCAGTACTTCTCCCCCCTTTTGTCATACATCAAAAAGGGTTAGGAAACAACCAATAAATAATATATACTTGAACAAGATATAAACATGCATATATGCATACATAAAGTCAAATATCTCTTCCCCTTTTTGTCAATTCATCAACAAAAGGGCTAAGGAAAAAACAATCAATTGTCATATCATCAAATCTTAAAGATCAAAACTTAAGTTTTTTTTTATACCAATTTAAAATTTTTGATAAACATAATGATACCAACTGAAAAATATTGATACTAATTAAAGATAAAAACTAATTTTTAGATAAACACTAAAATTATTTTGCAATAAGGATACGAAATAGAGAATAATACCAATTTAAGATCATTAATACAAATATTGAAAATGTTAGCATATATCAAGCCAAAGTATTTTACATCATAAATGATGGGAGTAGATACCAATTTGAAATAAAACTAATACAACTTGAAAATACAACCAATACCAATTTTACATAAAACCAATTTAAAAATAAGAATTTTCTCCCCCTTTATGAAATACTAAAAGAAACAATGCATAAGCTTGTAATAGATACTAATTAAAAATAATTGACATGATAAACTAAATCAAGCTTAGCAAACAAAATTTGTGATATCCTTGAGCACAAATAAAACATATATATGAGTATACAAAAAGAAGTGTCATAATAGATACCAATTAAAATAATAATAATATCTAGTGTATATCTCATAATCCTTTCCACCCATTTCATGCACATGTTTTAAATGATTTTCAATATTTACATACAAGGCATTGTCGCCCAACCAACCGCCCATTAAATGGAAAGGGTTTTCAAAAATAGGGTTGAAACTAGAATATGTTTGAAAACTCTTCCAAAATGAAGAATACGAATTAGTTATAAAAGAAAAATTTGTAAACTAGTACGAAATCCTTCAAGCAAGGAATAAAACAAAATATTTTTCATGAAACATGAAACTCACATGATATCCAACACTCAAAGTCAATAAAGCATGAATATGACTCATGAAAACAAAACATGAGTAAATAAGAAGAGTGAGTGTACAAATATAACGTGAAAAACATGATCATGAAAGGTAGACAATAAGCTCAATAGAAATTCCTTTAAGCATGAAAACATGAAAAATCGTCAAAACTAAATTTTCATTAAAACAATTTATACTTCAAGAAATATGTATGTTTTGATAAAACAAGAGGTATACATACATCTGCCTAAACACAATTGAGTCTATAATAAAGATTTGCATGTAAAGCAAATGACTCAAGGGGTATACATGTATATCTTAAGGTTTGGCAAAATAAACATATACATGAAGTGAAAACACATGATCATAAAACATGTCCAAAGATGGAGAATACAAGTTAAAATGCATGAATCATAAAAACTAGGCTATACTAGTACATTTAACAAGCACAAATGAGCATTTAAGCACAAACATATAGAAGTCTATTTGTGGCTCACTAGATGTACAAGTATATATCCAAGTTTTAATGAAAACTAACATTTAAACATATATTCAAATCATGAAGCATAAAACAAGACATAAATCAACATGATAAACATAAATACGATCATTATGTAAATCCACATGCTATTAGAACTATGATATACATAATAGCTAAACAATGGTGAGAACACAACATATGGTCCATATAAACATGGGTGATCTCAAATGCTATACATGCATGTCAAGGATCTAATACTCATGGCATTATCATAATAATCTATAAACATCAAACATGCTATAAACGATGATATGAAAGCATGTAAACAATAAATGGGAGTAAAGGGATTGTTACCAAAACCGAAGAGGCGACTTTCCATGTCTCCAAAACAAGGTGGTCCTCTCCACCAAACTCCCCTTGAAAGTGATGCATCCTAATAGTCCTCTTTAAGCTCGGAACGCATCCACCTCAAGGCACCATCGCTCTTACGTCATGCGAGAGCCCACACCTATATCAAATACAATAGGGGTGGTCTTTGGTACCCATATTCTTTTGGGTCCATGGGGGTTAGTACCTTTCCTAACCCAAACAAACTTAGTTGCTAAATTAGAATTATGCATACGATCATAGCAAAATTTAGCAAGGTGGCCCTTACGTCCACATTGTGTACATGTGTACACATGAGCATACATCGTGTTATGGGTATGTCCGTGAGGAGCATGTGTATGCCGTGTATGGTGTGCATGCAAGGATGGAACTTGTTTCTTTCGAACCAAAAATTCCAAGCGTGTATGGTTCATGGCACATTGGCTTAAAGTGGAGCCCAAACAATCCATATTCTTCTTTATCAATTTTATATCATTTTCAATTAAAGAAGAAGTGGAGTATGCAATAGGTGTGCTAGGTGAAACTACACTAGCATGGCAAACATGTGAATCTATATCAATTTTCAAAGATTCGTTTTTCTTTAAACAAATTTCTAAATCCTTTGAAATTGAAGCAATTTTTATTTTCAAAGAATCATTCTGTTTTACAACAAAATCAAGTTTTGAAGACAAGTTTTCATTTTTCTTCAAAATTATTTCACAATCATTTTTATTTTTTAAAAATTCATTTTCCTTTAGGGCAAGGTCTAGTTGAGATTTAAGTGAGTCACGTTCACTAGATATCTCTTCCTTCTCTTGCAAAACCAAATCAAATCTTGAACACAAATCCTTATTTTCTTTATTAAGTTCAAAATTCTTCTTCTTCAAAAGATCATGTTTTTCCAAAAAATTTCACACTTTGTAGCAAGTTCTACATTTATGGTTTGTACTTCTAAACACCCATAGTAATAGGAACTAGTGCTAGCATCTAGTTGAGTTTCCGATTGTACCTCAAGGGAGTCATTCCCTTGGACCATGAGGCAATGTTCGTCGGACTTGTCTCTCCTAGATCTCCTCTTCTTTTTGATAATCTTTGGTAGCTCGGGAGAAGTCAAAATGCTCCATATTGTAAAAGCAGAATCATAGTTAGCAAACACATGTAAATATTCTTTATGAAGAGATGCTCTAAGTGCCTTTAGGGCTATTGCATTGGCCTCTATATGCTTGCTATCATTAGGGTGGGATTCATTGGTAATGGCTTTGTAAATATTATATCCTAGGGCTTTTAAATGCCAACTCATCAATATCTTCCATGTGTCAATTTTAGAGATATCAAACATGGGAGGGCTATCCATAAGTGCAAACAAAATGTGTGCAAATGAAAATACAAATGTAGATTAGCAACCAAGATCACACTCCTAGGTGGTTAAACCTAATATCAGGAGCATAGAATCTGATACCAATTGAAATCACCTAGAGGGGGGGTGAATAGGTGATAATGCTAATCAATGTACAAATTTAAAAATTATGATGCAACGATCACCCGAAACAAGACTAGAAGCCTAATACCCCGTGAAGGGCTCTGAACTCCTTCCTCGTGATTCATGTAGATAAGAGTTTGAGGTGCGCAATGCAATCTTGTTGTGTGAGTATTGATTGACAATATAGCATGATTATGAAGCAAGTAAATATAGCAATGAATATAAAGCAAGTAAATGAATCAAGTAAACCAATCGCAAACACTGAGATTTGTTCCGAGGTTCGAGCACCCAGCTCTACGTTCCCGCCTTCACCCAGAAGGATTTTCGAACCACTATAACTTTCACAAAGAAATACAACCACAAGGAGTACCCAACTCCTCAATCACACTCCTCTAGTCCAGAGGTAGTGGAGCCACAAATACAATAATCACTGGATGATCAAAAGACCACAAACTCTCTCTTGAAAACTTTCTTTACAAAAACCCTAGAGAATAATATATAAGATTGAAGCTCAAGGTTTTGTAGGTGATATAAAAAATAGAAGAGAGATTTTAAGAACCAAAAACTTTCAGAAAACTTTTGAAAATAATAGCCCTAAACTTAAACAAAACCTTTCTCAAGAAAACTCAAAACTTTTGATCTTTGAATTTGGTGTTGTGAAAACCTCTACCCTAATGACCCCTTTATATAGGATTTAGGAAGAGTAAACATAGAAAAGTTTTACCTGAATATAAGAGGAAGAAATTGACCCTCTAATACAGCTAACCACGTTTTATTTAAACTTAAACACATTTTGAAAACATGTTAAAAATCAGCCTCCAGAAAATTAGCCATTACTGCCAATCTGGCAGATTGGTCAACTTTGAGCACATTTTTCAGGCTGTAAACGTCCGAATTCAAAATTAGGTATATAGTAATAATTTGTAGATTTTTAAGTCTAAGTTGTAATACAACTGAAATCAACTCAATATCATTTTGTATTAAAAACTTATCAATAAAACACTGACAGGTGTCAAAACAGAAACTGTAAGCTATTTTCAGAATAAGAACAGAGTTCAACCAAATATTTGATATCTTTAAAATTTGAATCTGAAAATGATTAATGGATAAGAAATTTAGATCTGAAAGTTATCTTTGAAATGCAAGTTAAAACATGTTATTTGAATATAAGAATAAAAAGTTATGATAACAACTATAAATGGGTGTCAAGCAGATCAGCAGAACTAAAACTGGTTCAAATCCAAAACCCGATATATATACTTGAAATCCAAAACTGATTAAATCAAAAACCAAACATATTAAATTTATGTGTGTGTATTTGAGCTTCAAACATATATACTATTCTTTAACAAACTAAAATATAAAAACTAAGAAATGAAGTCTCTGAGCCATGCTACACCAAGCTAGAGTCTTCTCTTCTATGAAACCGTCCTCTTTCGCCATTTGCCTTTTAGCATCAAAATTCCTTGCAATAGCTTAGAAGGACCATCATGAATGGTACTAACCTGAAACTCATTCTAAATAACTTATTAGTACCAAATAGCTTCTATGTGTTTTTTTATCATCAAAACTTAAACAAATGGAGAGTGTAACCTTTTGGCTAACAGACCGATCTATGGGATGATCCGTAGACCAGTAGAGGTTCATACGCTAAAGACCAGATGGGGATTCGGTTCCCAAATGGCGTCATTTCATGTGAGTGTTTATTCATGTGTATTTACCATTATCGGTATGCGTTTACATGTTACTCTTATTATTTCATGTGACTTTCTGTTATATTTTGCCAGTTTGATTACTTGTACCGCTTCATGAGATATCTATGATTGTTCACTTTATTAACGTAGTTGATATGAGCTTGTATCAACGTCATTTCATGTGTTGATAGTTTGTCGTTGTTGGCTTAGGCCTAGTGTTGATACACCTTAGACTGTGACTTGACTCTGCTCGATCTTGAGGTTAATATAATTGGTATTAGTTATCGAATTTGATATTCATGTATTTGTTTATTATTTTTGACTAGAACTCTTTTGAATATTGTGGACAAGTAGATATGATGTCTCTACCGATATGAGACGGTTTAAAGATACTGCAGATAATAGATCAGATGTAGTTGATGTTAGACATTTTAGGACTCGATGTTTTGTAGTCAGGATATTAGTATTTTTGCTAGTTCTTATTTAGTTATTTATTATGCTAGATTCGGTCTTAGTTGTGAGGAAAATTGGATTATGATTTGGATTGATCTTGAGTTGGAGTTAATCTAGAATTTACATTCTTTAAATCGGATTTTGAACTCATTAAGATGACATTTTGACATAGCTGGGTTTTATATTTGTGAATATTTGGGATTTATTTAGATGATATTTTGTTGATGTTGAGTATTAGATGTAGACTATTCTAGATTGCACTTGTTTGAGGATGTTTTCTCTTTAGATATGATTTCGGTATGTGTTGACCTAGTTGGCCTCAAGAATATACCATGCGCTTCATGTTTAGTTATTGATTACTTCAGTTAATAGAGATTGAGTTATTGTGATAGTGATCTATTCGATATCAGTGATCTTATACTTCAGAGTTATCAGATAGCGGTAATCACTTTATCAGCTATAAGATTACTTACTGGTGATCATATGATGTGTTCAAAGTTTATAGCAGTTGGTAGATATCTGTACCAGTTACCAGTTGTTAGTGACACCATTGTGTTAGTGGCTATATTTCCGGTATCCTATTTCAGATGTCAGATATTAATTGTCAGCTACTCAGTTATCAGATATCAGTTGTCAGTTATCAGATTATCAGCTAGTATTGACATCAGCAGTTATTGGAGATGTCAGTTACTATTATATATTAAATCACATTGATTGCTTATTAATAAAAGATATCATAACCCAGGGAACAGGGGAAATTGCCTGATGATGCATGTCGTATTTTTTGGAAGGACTTATTATGGTACCGAGTTGTGGGTTCTACCATGGGGAACCAAGGTAGTACTGGCTACCTAGTTATTCATTTGTCAGTTGTTAGGGCTATGCCCAAATTATGGCGCAACACTAGTTGTCTTTTCGTGTGGGGTTGTGATCTTCAGTTATAAGAGCCTTGCGACTTGTCCTGGTTCAGCGCCAGGGGTGTTAGAACGTGGTATCAGGCATGCATGGTACCCTTCCAAAACACATGCACTACATTGGCAGGCAGCTACAACAACGATAATTTTGCTTGATATGTGGGAAAACGGCTGTGGTATGGGACACAGCTAAGTACTATATTAGTTAGGTTAATAATAACCAACTAGACTAGTGACATATGCTAGGTTACACATCTTGACATCAGTTGTTTGTTTATAGTTGTAATAGTTGCCTTTTTATCTACATACATGTTGTTATTTAGTTATCCTTCAGTTATCAGTTTATCATGATATTTCAGTTATCTTCTGTCTGCAGTTCATCTTGTTATTATTCTGTACACAATGTTTATATGCACGAGCACTCCTCTTTACACACACACACACTCTCACCGGTCACTTTCTGATGACCCTGGATTTGTACGTCCAGATATTGGACGGTTTCTTATATTGTTCAGGTGTTCAATGAAACCGAACGCTTCGCGAGGAGCTGGAGTTTCTCTCTACCTGATTCTAGTATTCTCATCTCTCTTGTCTTCGTGTTATTTCCTTATTCTCGATATATCAGATTCATTCGTTATTCCAGTTCTTGATTTATATAATCATATGCGTGAAAGCTTATATGTAATATTGCAGTAATCATGATTCTTTATAGTTATATTTGTAGGTTGTTTTGGTTTACTTAAGGCTTAGCGCGTATATGTGAGGTATTTTCCTTGCACATGTGCGTCGCTGACTCTCAGCGCGTCTCCGCTTCAGCGTATTTTGGGAAGCGAGGCGTGACATATTGATATCCTAATTGTTCAAATTTATGTCAATGATTTTATTTTTAGACCCACTAATGAAAAGTTTTGTAAAAAATTTGAATCATGCCTGAAGAACGAGTTTAAGATGTCTATGATGGGAGAGCTAAACTACTTCCTTGATTCCAAATCAAGCAAAAGAGTGATGAAATTTTCATCAATTAAGCTAAGTACACAAGAAAACTCATCAAGAAATTTAGACTTGAAGATGCAAAGCTAAGCAAGACTCCCATGGCCACTACTACAAAGCTTGACAAAGATGAACAAGGTATAAATGTAGACATTAAACATGATAGAAGCATGACTGGTAGTTTACTTTATTTGACTGCTAGTAGGCCAGATATTATGTTTAGTGTGTGTCTATGTGCTAGATTTCAATCTTGTCCTAAAGTGTTACTTAATTACGGTAAAGCACATTATTAGATATTTTAAGGGCACGATTGGAATGGGCTGTGGTATCCAAAAACTGGACAATTTCCCATGACGAGTTATTCGGATGTCGACTATGCCAGTTGTAAAGTGGATAGGAAGAGCATTAGTGGTACTTGTCAATTTCTAGAAAATTACCTTGTTTCGTGGTCTACCAAGAAGCAAAATTTTATAGCCCTCTCAATCGTTGAGGCAGAGTATGTTGCGGTTAGGGCTTGTTGTGTGCAAGTCCTTTGGATGAAACATACTCTCCTTCACTATGATTTATATTATGACCATATTAAAATATTTTTTGATAATACTAGCACCATTCATATGACCAAAAATGCAAATTAACATAGCAAGACCAAGCACATAGATATTCAATATCACTTTCTTAGAGATCATTATGAGAAATATGATATTGAAATTGATTATATTTCCACCAATTTTCAACTTGCGGATATTTATACTAAACCACTAGATTATAATAGAATTTCATTCATTTGTGGTGAGTAAAATGTTTGTATTATGGATTCTTAAGTTTTGAAATTGTTTTATGTATTTTTAAATCTTTTATATAAATATTTTTTCAAATTAATATCTCTTTTATGCTGATGTCTTTTCCCTTTTTGATGCAGACAAAAAGGGGAGAGATATTTGAATTATTAAGTTATTAAGTTTCTTGTTTTGATATTTTATGAACTTCATGTATATCCAATTCCATACTTATATGCAACACCATGATTCATTATTTTTATTCATTGCATATTATTTTGAAGGAAGGAGGATTGGGAAGATGGTAGGCTATATATGCATATTATTCTAAATTGGTATCATCTTTATATATGCATATATGCGTGACTTGCTTATATTATCAAATTCATTCAAAGTCACAATGTTTTCTTGTACTTGATAGATAGCATAATTTGAGGGAGAGTTTTTTCAAGCTCTTTTCTATCTTTTATCTTAAATAACTCATATGTTTTGTCACTATCAAAAGGGGGGAGATTGTTGGCCCAAGGTTACAATCACCCAGTTTTATGATTTTGATGATAAAAAAATAAATGTGATTATTTAATACTAATCAAGTTCAAGTGTTTAAGTATATTTCAGGGTTCTAAGGACTCAAGGAGTTTTCTTCCTCTAAATGAAGGTGTTGAAAACTCAAGAAGATTCAAATACGAGATTAAGCTCAAGGCACTCAACGTCACTAATGGAGAAGCCTGGTTGAAGATCTTGTAGTCATCTAGAGCCTTATAAGATATTAGTTTGTCAAAGTATAAAATATAGGAGTGATGATCAAGAAGTTACACACACAAAATATACGATTTTGAAAAATACAAGTTTTGATAGTATTGGTATTTTGCATGTTTGATTTTGATACATGTCTCATAATTTTTAAAAATTTTATAACAAGTTTAGAACATGTATTTCATCACCTATACATTACTGCATTATCTATAAACCAATACAAAATATTTTGAAAAATGTTTCAATCTCAAAAGTTTTTATAAAACTATTTCAGGCCAATTCGGTCGACCGGACGGTCGACCGGTATCCATTTCAGGCCAAAACGGTCCACCGCCCGATCGACCGGGCCTTTGGCCAAGGGGCATGCATGTTTGTGCACGTTGTCGGTCGACTGACCGGTCGATCGCTAACCATTGCGATCGACCGATCGGTCGACTGACTGAGAGACCCTAACTCTCGGTTAGGGTCAGTCGACTAACATTTTGTTTCTCTTTTGAACTGCCGAGCGATCGACCAGCCGGTCAACCGGAGCCAATGGCTCTTTTCTAGATGAGCTGTCGGTCGACCGGCAGGTCAACGACATCCTGCCAGTTGGCTATAACGACTAGTTTTTGGATTTGTTTTGTTTTTAGTGGTTTCCAACGGGCATTTTTGGTTTCCAAGTGTCTAATCGCACCCAAACGACCTGGCATAATTTATAAATGATATTCATTCATTGCCTATATATATGGGTCATTGGTTTTGGTTTTCACATAAGAAGATAACACAAGTTTACAAGTTTTCGAGTTTATTTCAAAAGAGAAAAGTTTTTCTAGCTTTCAATCTTCAAGTTCTTTCTTTTCAAAGCTATTTTCAGTTGGTTTTAAGCTCTTATATTCTTTCTAACTGAATTTCTTCTCTCACGTAACTTCTTGAGCTACACTTCATATTCTATTATATAGGAAGTTGTAAGAGAGAGTATTTGTGATCGTGTTGGGTCACTAAGAGTTTTGTAACCTCAATTGGCTTTGTGCTACCTCTTGTGCAGAAGGTTGAGTTGGTAGAGCTGTGTACTCCGTTCTTGTGTAGACCAAGTTGTAATTCCTTTGTGTAAGGTCCCTTTGTGGAAGACCCCTTAGAGGATAGTGAAATCCTTCATAGTGGTGAAGGTGGGGACGTAGAGTGGTGGATCGAACCTCGGAACAATTCTTTTGTGTTTGCGGTTGCTTGTTCTTACTCTCTATTGCTTTTTATTATTCATACTTATGTAACTGTTCATCTTTCATTCTATAATTTCTTTCATTCCATCACTTTCATTATCGGTCTATACTCATCTCACAAAGGAGGCAATTGAGCACCTCAACTCATTATCAAAGGAATCAAAGAGGAGAAGTTCTAGAGCCCTTCACAGGGGATTCGACTTTAATTTTTGTTTTAAGTGACCGTTTGCATAATTCATCATAGGTAGTTTTAAAATAGCATTTGATTAGGAAAATACTTATTCACCACCCTCTAGGTGTATTTCACCACTCTCTTTCAACATTAGCGGTGGTATCGAAATTGAGCTTATCAATGCTCGTTACAATAGAATTTATTTACCAGAGACACTCGTCTTCTTCTGGCTCCATATCTGCTTCGTTGCCAGGGTCCAGTTCTTTTGGGTGTGGATTCTCATCAACCTCAAGAAAATCTTCATAAAAGAGAGAATCAGTAAAATAATTCTCTACTCCTTTGAATGGATGCCTTTCAACAATCAACGTTCTCACTTTTCCATCTTCACCAATGTATTTCATTACTTGAAGAAGAGTGGATGAGACGATGGCGTTGCGGTGAATCCAAGGTCATTCGATCGGGATAAAATTGTGCATGAAAATGTGTATTTTAGAGAATCAGTGAAATTATGTATGCTTTGGCTTCATTGATACTTTCATTATAGCATATTGGCTATATGGGTCGAATTCACAGGGACGAAAGGCGATAGAAGCATTAAAAGTTCTTATTCACGTTAGTTATTACAAGTTCTTTTCTGTTAAAAAAGAGAAAAGAAAAAGAAAAGAAAACTAGAAGTGATAGGTGGAGAAGGCGATGAAATCGGCGAAGTGAAAACAATAAAGAAGTGGTTATGGGATTGGTAAAACAAAACAAGAAAATAAACGTGAAGTAAAAATAAGAAACAATTAAAGTAAAAACAAAGTGAAAGTGTGGTGAAGTAATTTGAAAAATGAAGAAGAGAAGAACCTATGGTGGAAAGGTTGAAAGCAATGGTGAATTAAAAAGGAGTGGAAAATACCGATAAGAAAAGAATAAAAAGGTTTTGAAATTAGTTTTGAAAACAAAGAAGAAAATGACAAAAATTCATGGCTACTAACTACTAAGTTCTCCACTAATCTTGCTAACCTCTTAAAGATAGTTGCCTCACATGGATCCTTGGCCATCACTAATCCTTGGCTTCTTCAAGAGACGATATAAAGCATGGCATATAAGATGGTTCTTCATATTCAAACTGCATCAAGAGCAAGCTAATACAAATATTAGATCATCAAAAATCATTAGAAGCAAGCATATCTTGTTAGCAAGTAAGATGTTAGAATCCATCATCATGAGCCATTAATGACTCTTGCAAGAGCAAGACCTTGTAGATGCTATTAAATTCATGTGGATTATCAAGTAAGAGGTTAGATGATTAGTGGTTAGTAGGTAGATTATCATGGAAAAAAGTTAGCTAGTCATGTTAGAGGTTAGATAAGAAACCTTTCAAGAAATGGGGAAGCTTTCATAGACTGTCACTATCTATTAATCAATCTCTCCTTTTCTCTGAATCAACTCTTCCCAAATACATGAATCTAAAACAAATGAAAATACAAAAAAAAAAGAAAAGAAGATTTGAACTACACTACACTAAAAAGGAAGAAACCCTAGCCTACAGCTCTCCGTAACCTCATCTCTGCTCTGAAAATGTAGTATTTATGGTAAAAGAAGACTCTGGAAGGCGAGACAAAGCCACGCGTCAAAAATTGATGCATGGACCCACAAGATTACCGCGAAAGCACGACAATTTACTGCATTTCCTTGGTAATACTAGGGACACAGGGCCACGTTTTTAGTCTGTGGCTTCATCCAGCTACGAGGACCTTCTAGATTATTCTGGATTTGGGTAAATTGCATTCTGTTTTCTTCAAGTTCATGCCCAACTTTTGAATCCAATGTATCTTCTAGAAGCTCTCTAACTTGGTCTCCAAGTAATATAATTTAATTACCCGAAATTAGATTTAATTAGGCTCTTATTCTGACTTTGCCCTTGAACTCTTGATCATCTGCAAAATAGACCAAAGAGCAGATCAGAAGCGATGTTTTATTCATAACTCGGTAGGAAAATGCGAAATGCAGATGCAGAATTATAGATTAATCACACCCCTATACTTATCTTTTGATCGTCTCAAGCAAAACAAGAAAAAGAAAAAAAAACTAAACTGCAAATGTTATTACACCACTTTCGCAGGTGACGCGATTGCACTGAGCGTGTGCAATAAGCCGTTAAATCTCTAGGTTTCCCCTAGAGGTGGAGCTTTGTCTCCTGAGGGTTTTCAATCGATCACCCACAAAATCTGTAAAGAAAGACAACAAAAGTTAGTGTTTTAAAAATGCATTTTTGAAAGAGAGAGAAGTTTCCAAAATATTTTTGCAAAAATTTTAAGCGATCTAGGGTCATAAGTCCACCAAAAATTATTCTTCCTTAAACTTAATCTTTATGCAAGATCTTGTCTTCAATTAAGGTAAGAATACTAAATTGGATAGAATAATTTATCCTTCATAAAATCTAGATAATATGCACTTTGTGATAGTGAAGATTTCTGAGATTTCTAACCATCAAGCCATATATATATATATATATATATATATATATATATATATATATTATATATATATATATATATTCTTTCTGTTAGTTTTCTAAAGCATTCTAGTTTACCGAGGTAGTGAGCCTTTAGCCCTAGACTCCTAAATCAGATGATCTTAGGGAACCAGATGAGAAAACATCCCTCGGGCTTAAAGACTCGAGTAAACAAGGCCACAAAACATGGGGGATTATTTGTTTCTTTGACCACTGTTAGGCGTGAATAATCATGCTTCTTGAGGCATAGTTATCCAGCTTTAATAAGTGATTTTTTATTCACATATATCATAAATTTTTTCTTTTTATTTATTTTACTTTATGACATTTTAGGTCTTTGTTTCCATCCCAAAAATGTGTAAGTATGAAGTGCATACTCTCGAAGGCAAAAAATTCAAGTTCAAATTTTTTTTTTAATCTTTCTTGCTTAACCTATAATTTTAAAGAAGATCTATTATTTCAATTAGGTTTAAGATATCATAATTAAGGTTTTCTTAGTTTCTAAGATCATCTTAATTTTCTTAAAAATAGATTAAAATTTTGTCTCTTGTTTCAAAAAGTTTTTAAAGGAAGGGAAAATTCCTATACAAAAAAGAAATTTTTTTAAGAATATCCTAAAAGAAGTATAAAAGAAAAAAAAAATCTAAAACCTCTACGTTAGTAGACCCTCCCTTACACTTATCTCATGCATTGTCCTCAATGCATCGTGAATGTATGTATGCATGAAAATACAGATGGAAGGAGAATTCACCTCAAGGTGGTGGTCTGATTGGTGCACGAAATGCGGCCCAATCAAGTTTATGTGGAGTTCACTGAAAGTCACCAATAACCTCTCTAATATAACCCACTATTATGATGTAGACATGAATATTTTTATTTTGAATTTTACCCCCATCTAATGACCATGTTTGTAAAATAATTACTGAGTCATTTTTTTCTACACCTTTCTCAGAATGGAGTGATATATGATGGAATGATTGATTTGGACTCAGGACTTAGATGTACAGGAACCAATACTGACTCGAGAAGTTGACTTAAATCAAGTAAAAGTTCTAGAGTCAAATTTTGTTTAGAAAGTGGGTCCATATCAAGAAATTCATTTTCCCTCCATAGAATGTGATTTTTTAAGATTGGTGATTCCAGTTCACAATGAATTAGTACTGGATTCAAAGTTAACTTGAGAAAATATTTGAAATGAGGTAAAAATATCAGAGTCAATATTGAGTTTAAATTTGAAACTGGATGACAAATTTGAATATTGAAGTCACATTCTTATTTGAATTTAATTTCAAGAAATGAATAACTTGTCAATTTGTCAATGTGACTCTTGAAAGTTATGTATTTGCCAAGTACCATATGTGAATCATAAAAGATGAGTAATTCAATTTCACGATGTATGGGCACAGGATTCAAACCTAACTTGGGAAAATGTTTGAAGTGAGGTAAAAGTCAACATTAAATCAAGAAGTGAAATTAAATTATCAATTTGAAGTTCAGATCATATTCATGCTCAAGATCAATTTCAGGAAATGGAAACTTGTCAAAATGTCAATGTGGTTCTAAAAAATATTGATGTTGGTCAAGTTCAAATGGGTGTGCTAAAACTGAATCTTACTTTTCAAAACAATATGAATCCTTGGTCAGATCGATAGGGTTAGAGGTATTAGGATTGGTCAAAGATTGATAGGGAAGAGTTTTCTCATTCATAAAATATTGACTAATTGAATCAGTTGTTCTTCTAACTTATTAACAGACTGGGCAAACGATTTTTGAAATTCTAGTGCGAATTCATGCAAGATTTCTATATTCTTTTCTAAATTGAATTTTTCTTTAAATGGTTGTCTACAAAAGGAGTATATGAATCTTGGTTTTGGAAAAAATTGTGAGTCCATCAGATTCTGAGATTTTTGAGATTGTAGCTCAGACTCAAGCAAGAGTTTCCTACTCAATCCAAGATAGATGTTTGTTTAATTTTTTGTTGGGACTCAAGTATATCTTCTATCCTCTTTTCTAGCTTAAATTTTTCTTCAATCGGTGGTTCTAGAAAAGTGAATAGGAAGGAAAGGAGGGATATAAAGGGAAATTTGGGAAATAACATGGTAGACAAGTGGGTTAAAAATTTGACTTGAAGGCAGTGAATCCCCATCGATTTTGTGAAGACTGATACTTATTTTGGAAATGTTGGTCATGGATAAGCGGTATAAGTTATATTGAGTAAAATAAATCAAATCCAAATTATTTGGTGGGTTCATGTTATTCAAAGCTGGGTTGGAGTTATTCGAATCAAATGAGGTCGGTGTGAAGTACGGGTTCATATTAGGATCGAAAGAATTGTTGTTGAAATCCATTTCACAAACAAAGAAAAAAGCAAACAAACAAACAAAGAGAAGAAAAAAAATCAAAACCAAGCCTATACTAAGGTTGACCTAGACCAAGATGACTCCTAACTGGTTGAGTGTCCAGGAGAGACATATTGCAGTATCGGACCGCGAGTTAATCAGCCAGGCAGGGGCAAACTGTGGTGAGAGGTATCCGTGCATATGCAACGGGCCTTAATTATGCCAAACCATCAGATCTTCGAGGCTTAACCTCTTAATCCTTAACCTTAGACACTGATTTGGCAAATGTCAGGTACTAACAACTTCCTTCTGAGATTAATCTCTTAATGAGTCTAAGATGTCCCTACGGGCCAACGACTATCAATTTTTATTAAGTCTTGGATTGTTTGAGTGGAGAGGTAGTTTTTGGGCTAAGAGAGGGTAATGACTTCCTGACCTTATGCTGTATTGGATTATATCCTTAAGTCTAGTTCATGCAAGTGTGCAATATAAACAATAATAAAACATGAAGTGAGTAAATCAACCGCTTTTTTCTCTATTCTATATGTAATGCCATATGTACACCTCAGTCTAGATCACAACAATAGAACAAAATATAGTATATTACAATGAAACTGACATGCGCCTATGATGCATATGTCTAAACCATATTAAAAACATCCAATTACTAATTTTAGTTCTTAATTATTACTATGTTTAGGCAGAATTATAAAAAACTAGCAGCAAAATATAGCAATATATGAATACTTGAAGCACCCTGCATAACTTAAGGACCAGAGACCCAGGATTAGTCACGTTTTCGTGGCTCCCAAGTCCTTGGTGTGGCAAAATTAAGGAATCAATCTCCCTGGTTTCTAGAGCAGGGAGATGCAAGCAAAAAAAAGCCTTCTGTAATATTTAGTTTCAATAAAAATTGACCTGCACACCAAAACAGAGAAGAAAATGTTAATAAAAATGTGAATTTAAACCATTCTCATCCCTGAGAACGGCGCCAAAATTTTGATCGGGGTAAAACCGTGCATGAAAATGAGTATTTTAGAAAATTATGTGTGCTTTGGCTTTCTCGATACTTATGTTATAGCATATTGGCTATACGGGTCGAATCCACAGGGACAGATGGCGATAGAAGCATTAACAGTTCTTATTCACATCGATTGTTTACAAGTTCTTCTTTGTTAAAAAAAAGAGTGGAGAAAAGAAAAAAACTAGAAGTGATAGGTGGAGAAGGCGATGAAATCTATGAAGTGAAAACAATAAAAAGGTGGTTGTGGGATCGTAAAACAAAACAAGAAAATAGAGGTGAAGTAAAAACAAGCAACAAGTAAAGTAAAAAACAAAGTGAAAGTGTGTTGAAGTGATTTGAAAAAAGAAAAAGAGAAGAACCTATGGTGAAAAAGATGAAAACTATAGTGAAATAAGGAGTGGAAAATACCATAAGAAAAATAAAAACGTTTTGAAATCGGTTTTGAAAACAAAGGAGAAAGAGAAGAAAATTTATTGCTACTAACTACTAAGTGCTCCACTAATCATGCTAACCTCTTAGTGATAGTTGCCTTACATGGATCCTTGGCTATCACTAATCCTTAACTTCTTCAAGAGATGATACAAAGAATGACATGTAAATTGGCTCTTCACATTCAAACTTGCATCAAGAGCAAGCTAATACAAACATTAGATTATCAAATCATTAGAAGCAAGTATGAAATAGAAGAGTTAGCTTGTTAGTAAGTTAGCAAGTAAGATGTTAGAATCTATCATCATGAGCCATCAATGACTCTTGCAAGAGCAAAACCTTGTAGATGCTATTAGATTTATGCGGATTATCAAGTAAGAGGTTAGATGATTAGTGCTTAATAGTTAGATTGCCATGAAAAGAAAGTTAGCTAGTCATGTTAGAGGCTAGAGAAGAATCATTGAAGAAAGGAGGAAGCTTTCATAAATTGTCACTATTTATTACATTAATCTCTCTTTCTCTCTGAATCAACTATGCCCTAATACATGAATCTAAAGCAAAATGAAAATACAAAAGAAAAGGGAAGAAGAACTACACTACACTAAAGAGGAAGAAACCCTAACCTACAGCTCTTCGTAACCTTGTCTCTGCTCTGAAAATACAGTATTTATAGGCAAAAGAAGTCTTTGGAAGGCGAGACGAAGCACATGTAGAACATAGACGCGTGGGCCTACAAGATTGCCACAAAAATACGGCAATTTGCTACATTTTCGCGGTAATACTAGGGACCTAGGTCCCTGGTTTCACTTTGTGGTTTCGTCCAACTGCGATGACCTTCTAGATGGTTCTAGATTTGGGTAAATTTGATTTTGTTTTCTTCAGATTCGCGCCCAACTTCTGAATCCAATGTATCTTCTAGAAGCTCTCTAGCTTGGCCTCTAAATAATGTAATATAATTACTCAAAATTAGTTTTATTTCAACTTTGCCCTTCAACTCTTGATTATCTGCAAAATATACCAAAGGACGGTTTAGAAGCGATGTTTTATTCATAACTCAGATGGGAATGTGATATGCAGATGCCGAATTGTAGACTAATTATTATCCCTGTAGCAGATTGTACGAGGTGTCAGCGTCAATGACATAACATGTCACCTCAGATTTCAGGTCTCCAATTTGACACCTGAGTTTGATTTTTTTTCAGTGAGCGCGTACCATTAGCGTTGAAGCCATAGATAGTTGTCTGAGAGGTGCTCAATCAGTGGGTAGGGATTTCCAAATACTGCATAGCCCTGCAGGCCATAATGCTCAATGTAGATCTTGGATCAACCTGAATGTGACTCACTTCAATGTACCCAGTGTAATACGGGGGTCTGTCATGTTTTTTGTCTTTTGGGGTGAAGGTGATGTAGGAAAACTGCTTTGAGGTATGGCGACATTGGTTGTCATTCTTTCTCTTCACATATAGTAGGAATCTAGGTACAAAAATTTCTGCATCTGCTAATGCTTCTCTTAAAGTATCCCTTATAGACTTTAAAAGCCCTAGGAGCTCATAGAGAGTGATTCGAGCAGAAATGTTTACTAGTTGAGCCAAGACATCAAAACAGAAGGGAATTGATGGTCCCACACCACTTTTTGGAAGAGCTTTGACATACCGAAACTCTTTCTACTTTTTCATGGATGGCCTCATGGACTTCTTGATTGCCTTCTCAGTTGGTTGTGGGGAGTTTACTACCAGCTTGCCATATTATTTTAGGTACTGCTTGCCCGATCGAGTCCTTGATGTAATAGGTTCGCCCATGTCAGCAATAAATGCAGACTCCTTGTCTCCCGAACTAGTAAGGGAGGTGACATCTTCCTCAGTTTATTTTGTAGAGATACTCACCACATTGTTGGAGGATGCTTTAACCTTGCCTTTTGATTTCCTACTTGTGACAGTCATCCACTGCAGGCTTTCGACAATGTCAGGATGAAACCACATTGTTTCTCCTTGAGGAGAAGGGACATGAATAAGACCTTTCTCCCTCTGGATGTGAGGATCAGTATTGATCACTCTTGGTTCCCCTTCCAGGATGGGAACCACTCTGGTTGGTGCTAGTGAAAGATTTTATCCAAATTGAATAGGTGATATAGCTGTCATATTGGCGGTCACCTTCTTCTGCTCTGGACTAACTTCAACACCTCTGCATCAATCAGAGCCTAAAGGACATCTTTAAAGATGTAGCAGTTCTTGGTAGGGTGCCCCAGCATCCTATGATATAAACAGTAGTTGGGACCTTCAGTCTTCCCTATCTCTCAGGGCATTTGATTTCTGATAGTTTGAGTCTGTTACTCTTTTGGAGTAACTTCAACAGACGGAGCACATGCTCATCCTTGAAGGAATACAATTTATTAGCGCGTGCTTGGCCTGGAGCCATTCCTCCTCTGACTGACTGGGTCTTTGAAGGTGATTTAACTTTCATTGCCAGAGTATCTCTTCTTCTCGAATGAGAAGATGGCTCTGGTGCGCTTGCATTAACTTGTCAGGTCTCGCTTTGCTGTCTTTTTCTTCAGCCCTGGCCTTGGCGATAATCTTTTCCGCCTATTCGCCTTGTTGCACCAACTGCTTCCAAGTACAACATTCTGCCATTCCCATTTGAGCGAGTAGAGAGGTTCGCAAATTATGACGACACGTCTCAACCAGTGTAGACTGGGTCATGCCACTAGGACAATAGAGTGCCATGCTCTGAAATCTCTCGACGAAAGTTTTGATAGACTCTCCTTTCTTTTGCTTGGCTAAAAGGAGAGTTGGCACTGAAATTTCTGTATTGTCTTCAAAGAAACCAGCCAGAAACAACTTTCCAAGGTCAGCCCATGTCTTAATTGAGCTAGCAGGAAGTTTCATTAAACATTCAAAGGCGACTCCTTTAAGAGTGCTAATGAATAAATGAGACATAATGACATTGTTTGATACTACATTCCCTATTTGGATTTAAAGTAGTATATGTGTTGGTTCGGCGACTCTTTACTGTGAAAAGTATGAAGGATCGGTGCCTTGAATTTGGAAAGGTAGGGATGTTGGCCCAGAGGCTCATTACTCTAGTTTTGATGATGATTAACTCATGTAGTTATAGTTTACTAATAATCTTGTATTTAAATAGTTTCAGTGATTGACAAAGATATTAGTAGGTGATTAGCTTCAACGAAGGAGTTTTGGAGCTTTCACATGTAGATTTAAGAGCTCGAGTGTCAAGATCGCATCTAGTACTCGGCTAGACTCAAGCTCGATGGATCGTGTTTGGATCGAGTCGACTTGGAGAAAGACTTCGGTTTGTGTTTAGTTTAGTTTATTTTTAGATGTTGTGTAAAGGTAGATAGTATTGATATGTTCAAGTTCACACACACACACACAAGTTTAAAGTTTGTTGGTTTTGGTTTCGGATTAACCAGTATTGGATTTCATATCGAAAATATAGATATATATATCTGTAGGTTCACCTAGAGGGGGGGTGAATAGGTGATCGCTAATCTAATGGTCACTTAATTGTAAATTATGCAAATAATGCGGAAGCTAAAAGCAATTATGACCAATTTAAAACTTTTATACTAAACACCACGTATAACCAAAGAGTGTTGCCGAATTCCCCGTGAAGGGCTCTGGACAAACTCCTCTAGATTCCCCTTGAATGGGTTGAGGTGCCGCGTTGGCTCTCTTGGTTGAATAAAAGTGTTAGCAACAATCCCACGCAAGTATATCAATTAAGCACAAGGAATATATCAAGCATGTAAATGTAAAGACAATATAAGCTATGCAAGATATAAAGGAGATAGAGAGAGAGAGATGGCAATCGCAAACACAAGGGTATCTTTCGAGGTTCGAGCACACTTGCTCTACATCCCCGCCTTCGACACACGAAGGATTTCCACTATGCAAGATCCCAATGAATCTCTCCTCGGTGCCGCAACACCTACAAGCCCTCGGACTCCCTAGTCCCGTACACACCGCAAGCCCACCGGCTCGACGAGGCCGCACCTCGTACAACAAGTTCGCACCCGAACTCGAAACAACGACGAGCACACTTGCCCGTCTCCTCAAAGAACAAGAAATGATCTCTTGGTGATCTAAACATTTGATCACCAATAAAAGCTCTCACTACAACACTCCTATAAGATGAATAGACAATGGTTGCTCAAGTGTTTGTGTGAGAAAAGCAAGGATTGAAACTATGGTGAAAAACTCAAGAACTCTTTTAAACACTCTTTATAAATCTTCCCTTTAGATAGGAAATATTTGCTCACTATTTTGTGGAGAAAACTCTTCTGAAAGTATGGGAAAAACTGGCTCTAAAGGTCTCCAAAAACTTGTTACAAAATAATGACAAGACCCCCCAATTTATAGGCCAGAAAAATATAGCCGTTGGGATCTGTCAGTACTGCCGGTCGACCGGCCCGGTCGACCGCCAACGGTCGGATTTCTGACCGTTGGAGCCACGGTCGACCGGTGCGGTCGACCGAACTTTCCAGAGAGCACTGCTCTCTGGAGCGGTCGACCGGCACGGTCGACCGTTCAACAGTACACACAGACGTGCACGTCTGTGCACGTCGGTCGACCGTCCCGGTCGACCGACTTCAGGATTAGTCGACTAGTTAAGTTGACTAGTCGACTTGGCTGAAGCCTGAAACAGGTTTTTCTGGGATAAAAAATTTATCTTTTTGGCTCATATAAAATCCCATAAAATACATAAAAATCTACAAAAATAGTTTTACCAATATACTTTGATATACCAACATGCTTGCAATAAATCAAGGCATGTTATAAAAGATTGGACTATTTTTGTAACTTGGAAATATTTGGCCCATGATAAAAACTGTATTTTTCTAAAACAATATTTTCCAACACACATTTTTTCTAAATCTTCATCAAATACAAAAACAAGATATACTTTTAAGGCATAGTGTGTATGGATATGATCCACTACACAATCATAATGAAATATCTATGTTTTTGTCATAAAGCTCTAAACTTGATTTTGGATAAAAGATATGTATATTTGAAAATACCAAAATCCAAATAGTATTTTGTCACAAAGAAAAATCTTTTCTAACTACAAAATCTTATATGAAAAGACAAGTAAATCAAGAGTGTGTGTGTGTGTATAATACTTGAGCAATCCACCAACTATCTATCCTTTACATTTTTAACTAAAACAAAAACAAAATCTTATACCTAGACACAAGTCTTCATCTTCTTGAAGTCTTCACTTGAAGGCTTCTCATCTACTTGACTTGGTCCAAATGCAATCCACCGAGCTCATCTCTAGATGTGTTCTTGATGCATAGGCTCGTGAATCAACCGGTGCTCGCTTCCAACTTGTCTTTAAATCCTTTGTTGAAGCTCCACACCTACTAAGATCTTGATAATGAATCTGTCACTAATTAAACACAAGATCATTAGTAATCATAACTTCATGAGTTGATCATCATCAAAACTAGAGTGATAGGCCTTTGGGCCAACAATATCTTATATGTATAATGGATTCTATCTATATACAATATGCTTCAAGGTTGTTTCAATATCATGTTTTTGTATTTACATGAGTTTTGGAGAAAACGGTTTTCCATTTCAAAAACTTCAAGTTTTGGAAAATACAGATTTTGTGTTTAAGCCAAATTTCAATATCACAAAAATGGTTCAAATAGTTTATAATATATGTTGATTTTTAGTCACACATGTTTGGTATTCAAAGATCTAATAAGAACTTATTTTTACGGAATTTTTGTGAATTTATGGGATTTAATTGAAGTTAAAAAGGTAAGTTTTCAATACCTATTTTCCCCAGCCAGACTGCACTGGCGGTCGACCGGGCGGTTGACCGGACCAGGAGTCGGTCGACCATCACGGTCGACCGATGTGCACGAAACATACACAAAGGCCAGCCCATTCGGCCGGTCGACCGCGCCGCCGACTGACTGAAAGCACCCGACTCTCGGGTGGGGGCCGGTTGACCGGAGGTACAACGGTCATAAAAATGACCGTTGGCCGGTCGACCGGAAGGGCAATTTTGCCTTTTCCTGGCTGCCAACGGGCAGATTTTTGAGGGGTTATAAATAGCCCCCATCTTGAGTTGTTTTAAACAAGTTTTTAGAGAGCAAGTTTTCCCACCTTTACATGTGTTTAACAGCAAGTTTTTAAAAGATTTTTTTGGCTAAAAGATTTTATCTTTATTTATTTTCAAGGGTGAAAAATTCGAAGAAAACTAAAGTATTTGGGATATTAGTTTAGATCTTTTTTTCTATCTTATTCTAGTTATTTTCCCAAGTATTTTTCTTTGTGATTTATTTTCCAAACAGCTTGTATTCTCACCCTTGAGCTATCATATCTATCCTATCTATTAGGATCTTATTTTTGGTGAGAAAATTGGTTTGTGGTCTTTGAGATCACTAAGAGTTGTAACCTTCCTTGTATTTGTTGGTTCCCTCTTGTGTAGAGGTGATTTTGGACATTGTGTTTCATTGTGTTGGTATCCCTCTAAGTGTAGAGGTGATTGTGGTTGGTTTGGCTTTGTGCCTATCCCTCTAGTGAGAGGTGATTGTTGTTTGGCTAAGTGCCCATCCCTCTAAGTGCAGAGGTGATTGTTGTTGTGCCTTGCCTCTTGTGTAGAGGTTGTGTTTGTTGGAGAGAGGAGTTGTGTACTCCTATTTTGTATTACCCAAATCCTCAGTGGAGCTTCCCTGTGTAGGAAGTCCTGTGTGGACGTTATAGTGGAAATCCTTCTGTGTGAAGGTGGGGAAGTAGAGCAGTGGCTCGAACCTCAAAATATATCTCGGTGTTTGCGATTGATCCTCTATCTCTAAACTCTCTTTCTTATATTGTATCTTGCATTGCATCATATTCATATCATATATATGCATGGTATTGTTTGTGTGCCTCACTTGTGTTGAACAAAGAGAGCTTTACATAGCACCTCAACTCTTATTTAGAGAAATTTAGAGGAGATAGTCCAGAGCCCTTCACTGGGAATTCATCTAAACTCTTTGGTTACACTAAGTGTGTTGTAATTTGTTTTTAATTCCACATCATTTGCCATTAGATTAGCCATACACCTATTCACCCCCCCCTCTAGGTGTACTTTTATTTGATATCAGAGACTACGCTCCTGATATTAGGTTTAACCCCTAGGAGTGAGATCTTAGTTTGCTAATCTAGCTTTACATTTGCACACTTATTTGTTTACATACACTAATGGACTTCATGACCCCTCCCATATATGATACTTTCAACATTGATGTTTGGAAAGTTAAGATGTCCATGTACCTTAAAATCGTAGGTATGCATGTTCACCTTGCCGCTACCAAGAAATCTTATCTTGGTAATAGCATGCATATAGAGGCCAATGCACAAGCCCTAATGGCACTTAGAAACACACTAAGCAAAGAATATCTTTCTATAGTTTCTCATTGTGATTCCGTATTTGCAGTGTGGAGCACTTTGACCTCTCCAAAGCTTCAAACGCCAAACTATGTGGAGGAGGAATCTAGTGGAGATGAGTCCGACCAACATCGCTACATGGTCCAAGGGAATGACTCCCTTGAGGTAAACTCGGATACTCAACAAGATGCTAGTGCTAGTTTTCGAGTGATGACTATGTTGATGCCGATGCTTTAAATGAAGAACTATCTCTTGTGTGTGAAAACTTGCTTGAAAAGTGCCAACTTTTGAAAAAGAAAACTTTTAAAATAAAAGAAGAAAATAAAGATTTGTTTTCAAAACTTAACATGACTTTGCAAGAGAGGGATGAGAAAGAGAGGGATGAGATTTCAATTGAAGGGGACTCATTGAAATCCAAACTTGACCTTGCCCTAAAAGAAAATGAAATTTTGAAAAATAAAAATGATTGGGATGATGTTTTCAAGAAAAATGAGACTTTGACTTCAAAACTTGAAATTGTTTTAAGGAGAAGCAAACTTTGAAAATAAAATTGCTTCAATTTCAAAAGAACTAGATTTGGTTTCAAAGAAAATATTTCTTTGAAAAATAATTTGTCTTCCCATGTTTGTCATGCTTCACCATCTAATATACCTATTGCATGCTCTACCTCTTCTTCTATTATTGAAAATGATATATGTGCTTTAAAGATGAGTGTTGATTGTTTGGGCTCCACTTTGAGCCAATGTGCGATGGATCACAAGAAATTGGAATCCATGTCTCTCAAGAAACATGCACCATATGTTCATGCATATCATACACGGTTTACACATGTTTCTCATGTTCATACACATAACACCATGTATGCTCATATGTACACATGTACACATTGTGGACGTAAGGGCCACCTTGCCAAATTTTGTTATGATAGACTAAATGACTCAAATTTTGCAAATAAATTTGTTTGGGTTAGAAAAGGTGCTAACCCCCATGGACCCAATAAGGTATGGGTACTAAAAGCCACTCCTATTTTATTTGATCCAGGTGTGAGCTCTCACTTGACGTGAGAGCATTGCTGCCTTGATGGTAGATGCTTTTGTGCTTGGTGGACCCCACTTTGGATGCATCACCTTCAAGGAAGTTTGGTAGGAGGACCACCATGGTTTGGAGATCTAGAGATTAGCCCTATTGGTTTTGGTAACGATCTCTAACCCTTATATAATTTACATGCTCTTATTGATGATTTTTGCATGTCTTGGTCTTTCATGATTATTATATTAAATGCCATGTTAATTAGACTAGTGATATGCATAAGTAGTCTTTGAGAAACACCCCATATTTATATGGATTATTACTTTTACGTTCTCACTTTAGTTTAACAAGTGTGTATATCCTAGATCTAATGCACATGCACAAAATCAAATGATCATGGTTGTTTATGGTTTTGTATTTATTGTTTGATTACATGTTTAAATGTAGTTTTCATTAAAACTTGTGCATATACTCGTACAACTAGTGAGCTACATTTGATTATTGTATGTGTGAACCTAATTGCTCATTTGTACCCATTAGATGTACTAGTATAGCCTAGTTTTGATGATTCTCGCATTTCAACTTGTATTCCCTATTTTTGGACATGTTTTAAATAAAAAAGCTTTATGTATTTGATAATTTTGTTTAAACTTTAGATATACATGTATACCCTTGAGTTATTTGCTTTTCATACAAAATTTTTTTATGGACTCTTTTGTGTTTAGTGATATGTATGTATACTTTAGTTTCAACAAAACATACTATATCATGAAACGTATTTAGTTTTGATCTTATTTTTATAAGCTTAATTGCCTATTTCCATGATTTTATTGATTACATGACTTTTTACACTCTATGCTTAATGTTTACTCATGATTTATTTCTATGAGATTATATGAGCTTTATTGCTAATTGAGTGTTGAGGATTGTGTGATTTTCAAAGTTTTCATGAATATATTCTTATTTTATTCCTTACTTGAAGGATTTCGTACTAGTTTCAAAAATTATCCTTAAGCTAGTCTTTATTCTTCAATTGGCAGTGATTTTCAAACTTGACTAAATTATTTTCAAAACTTATTTTTGAAAACCTCTACCATCCAAGGGCGGATGGATGGGCGACCATGCCTTGTATGCTCAAATTGAAAATCTTTTTAAACATGTGCATGAAAAGGGAGGTAGTATGAGTTATACACTTGATTCTCATTATATTTTTAATTGGTATCACAATTGATGTTTTTTTGTATACTCATTTTGTGTTTTCTATATATGTATGCTTCAAACTTCAAATAGTATCAATTTTGATTGGTATTTATATTTTCATACATATATATGTGATTTGATTGTACCTATTATATCTTTATATCTTAAAGTACAAATTATGTTTATGCTAAGCTTGATTTACTTCTTAATGTCAATTATTTTTCAATTGGTATCTTATACAAGCTTATGCATTGTCTTTATTAGTATTTCATAAAGGGGGAGAAAAATTCATGTTTTATCTTTCAATCGACTTTATTTTCAATTGGAATATTACTCCCACTCTTTATGATGAAAAATACTTTGTTTTGGTTATGCTAACATTTTCAATATTGGTATCATATTTCATTTTAAATTGGTATCAATATTGATATGAGTTATGTTTATCTAAAACAATTTTGTTTTTACTTTCAATTGCTATCAAGATTTCTAATACATATATATTTCATTTGGTATAAAAACATACGATATTTCATTTTCTATTGATATCAAAATTTACAAAACATTTTAAATTGGTATCAAGAATTTTCAATTGGTATCTTTTTGTATCTTAAAAATTTTGTTTACTTCAATTGGTTTCTTAAAAATGCTTTGTTTAATTTCTATTGGTATTATAAATTGGTATCATAAGTTTCGATGTATACCTTTATCATAAATTGATATATTTTTCAATTGATATCATAATATTTTGATATATTGCTTATATGCAAGGGAAGCTTAACATCTTCTCTATGTATAGATTCATGTTAAGTGTATCTCATATTGAGGAGCTTGACCTCTCTTCTCTATGTCTTACACGTGTGTAGAGGGAGCTTCACATCTTCTTTTATACATTATATATTATGCATTATGTGATTAGGGTTTACTCAACTCTTTTTCATGTAATACATGTGATCGTGAAATGAAAGTAATAAGAATTACTGTGTAGCTTTGGGCTAACGGGTCGTGTCCACGAGGAGGAATGCGATAGAAGCTTTTCGGTGTTTTGTTAAGTAATAAAGAATAGAGTTATTGTCTTTCTTTTTTTTTATAAATTGAAAAAGAGAATGAGAGAAGGGAAATGATTAAAAGAAAAATTGCAAACTTAGAGACGGCTTTGGAAAAGTTGTTTTTTTTTAAAAGCTTGAAGAGTTATTTGTTATTTTTAATATAAAAGAAGATCTAGGCTCACTATTTCACTACTCAACGATGTGTTCTTCTCTTGAAATTCTTAGTGCCTCAACTTGATCATAGGCAAAAACTTAAGTTTGAGTTAGAAAGTTTTAAGCAAAGCAAATAAGATAGTTTAAAAAAGTTAACTCTTTTCTTTAAGAAACCATCTTGAATTGAATATTAAATCATCAAGTATATCAAGTATGAAATAAAAACAAGTTCAAGAGATGTTTTAAAAGAAGTAGAAGTTTAGAAATCCAAACCCATCCTCATGTGCCTTCAAGAACACTTTCAAAGAAGAAAGACTTAGTTTAGGCATGCTTATGATTCCATTGGGTCTTTACATCAAAATCATTCAAAAAGAAGAGGGATCGAAGAGAGGAGCAATAGTGAGCCCAAAAAACAAATTTAGCTACTCATGGAAGATGAAAAATAATACATGAAATAAAGCAAGACATACCCGTGAATTAGAGTGGAAGAAGAGAAAGCTTGAACCTTTTATTGATGTCACTTCAATCTTTAAATTACAATCACTCTATTCCTCTCCCTCACTGGTATTTGAACTGAACTACAAATTATAAAACAGAGATACAACTTCTATACTATTTAACAAAGAGCTTAAACCTTAAAAACAAAGAGAAAAACTTAAACTAATTTTTGGTCCCTTTTTCTCTGAAAATTCAGTATTTATAGACAAAACCCAAACGGGGGAGGGCGTACGGAGATAGGGAAGCAAACGCTCCCCCAATAAAAATCAAACAGCCATGAAAACGCGGCTTTGGCCGCCTTTCAATGGCCTAGCTATGGCCACCTGGCCACAGGCAGGGGGTACACCTCCTTGTTTTGTGTTCTGACTTTATCTCCTGCTGGTTTTCCCGTATCAGCTCCAGGATTTGACGAAACAGCCTTTGATCTTTGGCTTCAACCACTTGATTTGGGAAGATTCATTTTAACCGATTTTTAACCTCTCTGATTTTTCATGACCTGCCATGATTTCCTGATTTCGAATTAATTCTGAATTAAATCAGAATTTGATAGGCTGTTGGGCTCATTTCTCTTTCCTATCCTTTAGCAATAGGCCTGCATGTTATAAAGAAAAATAGGACTTATTAATATAATTTATTTAGATAATAAACATGATAATGTGACCAATCACACCCCTACACTTATCTTTTGCTCACCCTCGAGCAAACATCAAAACTAATCCTAATCAATTATTAGACCACTTTCGCAGGTCACTTGATTGCACTGAGCATGTGTAACAAGCCATTAAACCTCTAGGTTACCCCTAGAGGATGAGTTTTGTCTCCTGAGGGTTTTCAGTGCATTGCACCCACAAAATCCATAAATAGAAAAAATGTTGGTATTCTCGAAAAGCATTTTGAAAGAGAAAATATTTGAAGTATATTTGTAAGAGTTCAAATAATCTATAAGTTATTGGAATATCAAACTTTCCATTCCTAAACTTAGTCTCTATTCAAAAATATTTCATCAATCAACGTAAGGAGTCAAATTGTATTTCTCATCTAGTCTATTACTTACCCTGAGTCATATGCACCATCGTGACCGTGAAGTTTGACTAAGGGTTCTTTAACATTAACTCCTATGCCTTATTTATATTTATTTTTGGTGGTATTTATTCCTCAATTCCATTAGGCTTTCTAATCTACTCATGTAATGAGCCTTTAGTTAGTGACACCCAGACAGGACAGTCTTAGAGTACCAGGTGAGAAACACCCCTAAGGACTTAAACACTCGAACAGACAAGGCCATGAAACCAGGGTTTTTATTTATAAAATGTACCCCTTTTAGGCGTGAATACTTATACTTAATGAGGCACAAATACCCAGCTTAATCAGAGGATATATATTATATATATATATATATATATATATATATTCAAGCTTATCTAATTATCTTTTGCATAAATACTAAGGCTTTCTTAGGCCAAAGCACCTAGCTAATTAATAACTAGATTTGCCTATATATTTTTTTCTCTTTTTTTATAAGGCATAAGAATTTTTGTCTTTGAACCCTAAGTGCGTAAGTGTATAAAGTGTGCATATTTCTTCAAGGTAAAGATCAAGACTAAATTACTATCTTCAGTTTTCTTCTTAATCTTGAAATCAAACAAGTTATCTTATTTTGACCAAGTATAAAAAATCTTAATTATGATTTTCCTATTCCGTAAAATTGACTTAATTTCTTACAAAAAACTATATCAAAATATTGTTCTTACATTTCAAAAGTTTTTTTTATATATATTTTTTCTCTTTTTTTACGTATATATTTTTTTCGTTGTTTTTTTTTCTTTTTTTAGTTATATTAGTCATGTTAGAGCCCTCCTCCACACTTATCTCATGCAGTGTCCCCAATGTATGAAAGAAATATATAGATGCATGAAATAAAATGAAAAAGAGGAAGTAACCGATAAATGGGTCAAAAAGACCCATAGCCGTTTCATTTACCGGCACCGATTCCAAGAAAGGTTTAAGGCGTTGACCATTTACCTTAAAGTCATTTCCATTCTTGGTATCACTGTTCTCTACAGCACCGTGTGAAACACGGTTTTGACAACGAATGGCCTAGTCCATCTTGATTTTAATTTTCCTAAAAAAGATGAAGCCCAGAATTATAGAGTAAGACTTTTTGTCCAGGGACAAAAGTTTTTCTTATAATGTGTCTGTCATGTATAATCTTAACTCTATCTTTAGTGAACTCAGCATTTTCATTGGCCTCATTTCTCAACTCCTCTAATTCAGAAATTTGTAATTTTCAAAGGTCACCGGCTTTAGTCAAGTCGAAATTCAACTGTTTGATTGCCCATAAGGCCCGTGCTCTAACTCAACGGGTAGGTGGCAAGCCTTCCCAAAGTCTAACCAATAAGGAGACATCCCTAGAATTGTCTTGAAAGCGGTCCTGTAGGCCCATAGGGCGTCTACAAGTTTGGTGGACCAATCTTTACGATTTTGTTCACAATCTTCTCCAAAATAAACTTGATTCTATTGGAGACCTCAACCTGCCCACTGATTTGAGGATGATAAGGTGTGGACAACTTGTGAGTTATGGCATACTTTCGTATAAGAGCTTCAATGGATCTATTGCAAAAGTGAGTTCCATTATCACTGATGATAGCACGAGGGCTTCCGAAGCGTGAGAAAATGTTCTCTTTTAAATACTTTATAACAACTTTATTATCAATAGTTCTACTAGGAATGACTTCTACCCACTTGGACACATAGTCTACAACAACCAATATGTATTGGTGTTCAAATGAGTTAGAAAATGGACCCATAAAATTGATACCCCAAACATCAAAGAGTTCTATTTCTAGAATTAGTCTAAGGGGCATCATATCTCGTTTTGAGATCCTTCCCACCATCTGGCATCTAGGGCACGTCTTGGAAAATTCATAAGCATCTTTGAATAAAGTGGGCCAACAGAACCCACTTTGTAGCACTTTTTCAGCGGTCTTATGGGGACCTAAGTGTCCACCGCATGCAAGTTCGTGACAAAAGGATAAAACACTCTTAACCTCTTCATCGGGAATGCATCTCCTAATAATTTGGTCTGAATAGTACTTAAAAAGATACGGTTCCTCCCAAAAGAAATACCAGACTTGAGATAAGAACCGGTATATATCATTTCTGGACCAATGAGACGGAATTTGGTTTGTGACTAAGTAATTCACTATATCAGCAACCAAGTTTCCCTAAAGATAGCTAAGAGATTTTCATCAGGAAAGTCCTCATTTATGGGCAATTCGTTGCATGGAGAATTTGGGATTCATGAGAGATGGCCAGTAACGACATTTTTTATGCCTTTCTTGTCTCGAATCTCTTGATCAAATTCTTGAAGAAGGAGGAACCAACGAATGAGTCGGGCCTTGGCATCCTTCATCATCATGAGGTACCTAAGCACAGAATGATCAGTGAAAATGGTGGTTTTGGACCCTAGTAGGTAGGGACAAAATTTCTCTAAGGTAAACACTACTTCCAAGAATTCTTCTCAGTAGTAATGTAGTTCAATTGAGCATTGTTGAGAGTCCTACTACAGTAGTAAATCACGTGCTGCTTGTTATCAACACGTTGTCCTAAGACAGCGCCTATGGTAAAATCAGAAGCGTCGCATATGATTTTAAACGGCTTAGACCAATTCGGTACAAAGATGATTGGTGCAGAAATAAGCTCTCTCTTAAGCTTCTCCCAAGAATTCATACATTCAACATCGAAAGTGAAGGACACGTCCTTAGCTAACAGATTAGTCAAGGGCCTAGCAATCTTGCTAAAATCCTTGATAAACCTTCTGTAAAAATGGTTGTCCTAAGAAGGATCGAATATCCTTCACGCATTTGGGGATGGGAAGCTTAGAAATAACCTCAATCTTGGCCTATCCACTTCAATTCCTTTCTTGGAGATCTCGTGACCTAAGACAATTCCATGTTTTACCTTGAAGTGGCATTTCTCCCAGTTCAGTGTTAGATTTTTCTCAGCACAACGCTGGAGGACAAGTTCTAAATGGTGGAGACATTGAGTGAACGAATCTCCGTAGATGGAGAATTCATCCATGAAAGTTTCTAAGAATCGTTCTATCATATCAGAAAAAAGACTCAACATGCAACGATGAAATGTTGCTGGGGCATTGCACAAGCTGAAAGGCATTCGACGATAAGCAAATGTCCCAAATAGACATGTGAATGTAGTCTTTTCTTGGTCCTCAGGAGCAATAGGAATCTGATTATACCCCGAGTAAACCGTCCAAGAAATAGTAATACTCGTGGCCTGCCAAACGTTCAAGCATTTGATCAATGAAAGGAAGTGGAAGATGGTCCTTACGAGTTGCAGCATTAAGCTTCCTATAGTCAATGCAAACTCGAATCTTCGTTGGAAGTCGAGTTTGGACCAACTCTTTGTTCTCATTTTTCATTACGGTAAAACCTGATTTCTTGGAACCGCATGGACAGGACTGATCCATTGGCTATCAGAAATGGGATAGATTATCCCGTTGTCTAAGAGTTTCACAATCTCAGCATGAACAGCCTCTTGCATTATAGTGTTAACCTACGCTGCGGGTCTCTTTTAGGTGTTGCATCTTCATTGAGATGAATACGATGTTGAACTATGGTTGGACTCAATCCCTCTTTATCAGTCATAGTCCAACCAATGGCTTCCCTATATTTCTTAGAATTGCTTTAAGATCTTCTTCTTACTCGCCGTTTAAATGGGAGGCAATGATGACAGGAAAGGTCTTGTTTGCCTAGATAGACGTACTTGAGATGCGCAGGTGAGACTTTCAATTCTAAGGAAGAGGAAGGCTCACTGGAAGGATGAGTCAAATTTGTTGGCTCCATATTTGGTGAAATAGGGTTCGAGGCCCAATTCACAGCAGACTCACAACCTAATCAAGATTAAAGTTGTCAGACTCTAACCCGAAGTCACACTCAGTTTCTAGTTCCAATTCTTCCCTGTGTTCACATGTTAAGTTCTCAATGAGGTTGACTCCAAATGTTTGGTCCTCAACATTAGGGAGTTATTTTCCTAGGTTGAAGATATTGACTTCTCTAATCATGTCCCCAAAGGTTAACCTCATGGACCCATTCCTACAATTGATGATGGCATTGGCAGTAGCAAGGAATGGTCGTCCTAGGATAACAGGAGTTTGAGCCCTAGGATTAGACACAGGTTGTGTCTCTAGAACAATGAAATCAACGGAGTAAATAAACTCCCCAATCTGGATAAGGATATCATTAATTTTCCTTTTGAAACTTTTACTGAACGGTCAGCCAGTTGGATAGTGACTCAAGTTGGACTAAGATCGCCCAACCCGAGTTGTTGATAAACTGAGAATGAAAGCAAGTTGATACTTGCCCCAAGTCAAGAAGTGCACGACTAATCTCGGCTTGTCCTATGGTGCAAGCAATGGTGGGATAACCTGGATCCTTGTACTTGACAGGGATCGGACCCGACAGTAGCTCACTAATGTTAGTGGCTAAGAAGACCTTTTTGGGTACATTAGTATTTCTCTTCTTGGTGCACATGTCCTTAAGAAACTTAGCATAGGATGGGACTTGTTAGATGACTTCAAGAAGTGGCACATTTATCTTCACTTGATTGAAGATCTCAATTATCTTATCCATGTGTGGATTTTGATTGTTGTTTTTTAGCCTATTAGGAAATGGTACTATAGGCTTGTGCACCTGACTGGCTGACTTATCTATTTCAGATTCGTCAGATTTGGAAGGATGGGATTAGATGAGGTGGATGCTTGATTGTGGTTGTGCTGAATGGGATTAGATGGTGTTGACACTTGATTATCAACTTTCTTTTCCGATCTCAATGTATGAACAACATTACATTGATTCAATGATTGATCCTCAGCCAAATGAGCTTGTTGAGAATTTCTAGGATTTATTATTGGCTGACTAGGCAAAATATCCTTTTGTCTCTCATTCTGTAGAGTGGCTAATTGGCTCATTTGAATCTGTAGCCTCTGTATAGTTTGCATGAGAGAATCTTGTTCTTCATGTATCTTTCCATGTTTCTCTCAAAGTCAGTCATTTTCCTTTCTAGTTGAGGATTCTGGAAGGAAGATTGTGGAGCTTAGTTTAGAAAATTTTGTTGATAGTTTGAAAAGTTAGGTGAATGGTTGGGAGAATTACGATGGAAATTGGAAAACTTGGGTTGATGATTGGAAAAATTATTGGCTTGATGGAAGTGGCTTGCATGATTTGACCGTGAGTGATCATTGTTATTTTGGTTCCATAAGAAATTCGGGTGATTTCTCTAGCCAGGATTGTACGTTAGTGCATAAGGATTATTGTTTGGCCTTGAAAAGGCTGCATTCATCGGTTCTGAAAAATATTATTGAGCTTGAAACACAGGACACTCCTCAAACACATGATTCATGACTAGACAGCAAGTACAGCCGGAGTTGAAAATTTGTTTGGGCTGACTTGATTAGTTGGATTTGGTTCCTTAGTTTCTAAAGTTTCAGTCTTCTCGCTAGGTAGCTAACTTAGCCTCATTAGCTATAGACGATTCAATAGAATGGAGACGTCCTTTTGAAGAGATGAAGTTTGAGTTCCTCGAGGTTTCACTAGTAAGTTCCCATTGGATGGTTTTTCAGCTAGATTCTCATATAAATCTCATCCTTCATTCTCATCCTTCTGCAAGAATCCCCCTTAGCATATGCTTTCTAATAGGGTCTTGGTAGAATAGTCTAAACCGTCATAAAGAATTTGGCATTGTCGCCATTTCTCTATTTGATGATGAGGACATTGGACAAGGAGGTCTTTGAAGTGTTCAAAATATCTCCAAAATGGTTCACTAGGTTCTTGCTTGAACTGCATGATATTTTTCCTAACGAGAGCCGTCTTGTGAATTGGATAGAATTTCTTCAAGAAGACCTTGATGAAACCATCCCAAGATGTGAGAGAGCCGGCCCTAAGCTGTAAAACCATTTCTTGGCTAAGCCCTTAAGAGAGAAAGGGACAAATCTCAACCTAATAGCATCATCTACAAGGTATGAAATTTTCATCATTAGACATACTTTCTCAAATTCTCTTATGAAGAAATAAGAATCGTCGGACTCTAAGCAATGAACTTGGGGAGTGTGTTGATGAACTGAGGCTTGAGCTCAAAATTGTATTCACCAACCGATGGAAGTTGGATGCAAGATGGAAGTAAGGTTCTAATGGGATAGAACCTATCCTATAAAGATGTCAGTTGAGTCATAACCGGTTTTGGTCTTGATTCAAACTTGGGTGGTGATGTGTTTCTAGTCAACCTAGATGAATTAGGGTCTCTTGACCACACTTGTATACACAACACAATCACAGACAAGTTTACCAATAGTTAACAAGAGTAAACAACTAAGCCTAGTCTAAGGTAACCTTGACCTAGATAACTCCTAACTGGTTAATTGTCCGTAGGATGTATAATGCAGACTTTGACACATGCTAATCAGCCAGGTTCGGGTAAGATTGGTGGGAGATACCGTGCAAAAGCGACGGGCCTAATTAAGCCAAACCATCAGCCTTCGGGTTTCGCCCTCAATCCCTTTCCTAGATACTGATTTAGCAGGAGTCAAATTCTGGCACCTTCCCCCTTAAGATAATCTCCTAGTGAATTCGAGATGTCCCTAAGGCCAACGTCTATCAGATTTTACTTAGGCTTAGGTTGTGTGCGCTTGGAGATGGTTTGTGGGATAAGGAAGGGTAATGACTTTCCCACCTTATCTTGATTTGGTTTTGCCCTTAGAATTGATTGTGCAAAGTGTGCAAGATATAGAAAAGTAACATTCAAAAGCAAATATCAACCAAGAATGTTTCCTAAACTATAAGCTATGCATACATACCTTGTCTCTAGTTATCTTCAACAGTAACTGTAAAATAAATGTAATTAGACAAATGCCTAGAATGCAAGTCTAAATATTTTTTAAACAATTAACAATCACTCAGATTACTGTTAGATTAAAAAAAAGGATTGTGAATATCAGATATAGCAAGAATGATAACACAAAAACTTAATTTTTGCAAGCAATATGTCCTGCAAAAAAAAGTTTTTAGTAGTCCAATAAAATTTGAACTTTTGCACTGTAATTTCTTGAAATTTTGTTTCCTACTTTCAAGAGTAGGGGCATAGAATAACAAGTCTTCTCTTGCAAAACTTGAATGCTATATCTGAATCTTGACGTCCTGAAACAAGACACCAAACTTGTTAGGAAACAATTACATCATTCCCTCCACGGCAACGGCGCCAAAAATTGATCGTGAAATGAAAGTGATAAGAATTACCGTGTAATTTTGAGCTAACGGGTCGTGTTCACGAGGAGGAATGCGATAGAAGCTTTTCGGTATTTTTGTTAAGTAACAAAGAATGAAATTGGTGTCTTTCTTTTTTTTTATAAATTGATAAAGAGAATAGAGAGAAGGGAATGATTAAAAGAAAAATTGCAAATTTAGAGAAGGCTTTGGAAAGGTTATTTTTTTAAAAGCTTGAAGAGTGATTTGTTGTTTTAATATAAGAAGAAGATCTGGGCTCTCTATCTCACTACTCAACGATTTGTTCTTCTCTTGAAATTCTTAGTGCCTCAACTTGATCATAGGCAAAAACTTATGCATGAGTTTAGAAAGTTTTAAGCAAAGCAAATAAGATAGTTTAAAAAGGTTAACTCTTTTCTTTAAGAAACCATCTTGAATTGAATGTTAAATCATCAAGTATTTCAAGTATGAAATAAAAACAAGTTCAAGAGATGTTTTAAAAGAAGTAGAAGTTTAGAAATCCAAACCCATCCTCATATGCCTTCAAGAACACTTTCAAAGAAGAAAGGCTTAGTTTAGGCATACATATAATTCTATTGGGTCTTTAAATTAAAATCATTCAAAACGAAGAGGGATCGAAGAGAGGAACAATAGTAAGCAAAGAAAATAAATTTAGCTACTCATGGAAGATAAAAAATAATACTGGTAAATAATGCAAGACATACCCGTGAATTGGAGTGGAAGAAGAGAAAGCTTGATTCATTTATTGATGTCACTTTAATCTTCAGATTACAATCACTCTATTCCTCTCTCTCACTGGTATTTGAACTGAAATTAAATAGAGATACACCTTCTATACTATCTAACAAAGAGCCTAAACCTTAAAAATAAAGAGAAAGCTTAAACTAATTTTGGTCCCTTTTTCTCTGAAAAATACAGTATTTATAGGCAAAACCCAAACGGGGGAGGGCGTACGGAGATAGGGGGAGCAAACGCTCCCCCAACAATAATCGAACGGCCATGGAAACACGACTTTGGCTACGTTTTCGCGACTTGGTTGTGGCCAAGTGGCCACAGCCGGGGGGTACACCTCCTTGTTTTGTGTTCTGACTTTATCTCCTGCTAGTTTTCCCATATCAGCTTCAGGATTTAACAAAACAGCCTTTGATCTTTAGCTTCAACTACTTGATTTAAGAAGATTCATTTTAACCAATTTTTAACACTCTGATTTGCCATGACCTGCCCTGATTTCTTGATTTCAACTTAATTCTGAACTAAATCAGAATTTGATGGGCTTTTGGGCTCATTTCTCTTTCCTATCCTTTCGCAATGGGCCTACATTTGACAAAGAAAATATGACTTATTAATATAATTTATTTAGATAATAAACATGGTTATGTGACAATAAACATGCAATATATGTGACCGATCACACCCCCACACTTATCTTTTGCTCGCCCTTGAGAGAAACATCAAAACTAATCCTAATCAATTATTAGACCACTTCGCAGGCACTCGATTGCACTGAGCATGTGCAATAAGCCGTTAAACCTCTAGGTTACCCCTAGAGGACGAGTTTTGGCTCGTGAGGGTTTTTAGTGGATTGCACCCACAAAATCCATAAAGAGAAAAAAATGTTAGTATTCTCGAAAAGCATTTTGAACGGAGAAAATATTTGAAGTATATTTGTAAGAGTTCAAGTAATCTATAAGTTATAGGAGTATCAAACTTTTCATTCCTAAACTTAGTCTCTATTCAAAAATATGTCATCAATCAAAGTAAAGAGTCAAATTGTATTTCTCATCTAGTCAATTACTTTACCCTGAGTCTTATGCACCATCGTGACCGTGATGTTTGACTAAGGTTCTTTAACATTAACTCCTAAGCCTTATTTATATTTATTTTTGTGGTATTTATTCCTCAATTCCATGGCTTTCTAATCTATGTAACGAGCCTTTAGTCGGTGACACCCTGACCGGACAATCTTAGGGCACCAGGTGAGAAAACACCCCTATGGACTTAAACACTCGAGCAAACAAGGCCATGAACCAAGGTTTTTATTTATAAATTTACCCCTTTTAGGCGTGAATACTTATGCTTAATGAGGCACAAATACCCAGCTTAATCAGAGGATATATATATATATATATATATATATATATATATATATATATATATATATATATATATATATATTTCAAACTTATCTAATTATCTTTTGCATAACTACCAAGGCTTGCTTAGGCCAAAGCGCCTAACTAATCAATAATTAGATTTGCATATATATATTTTTTTCTCTTTTTTATAAGGCATAAGATTTTTGTCTTTGAACCTGAAGTTTGTAAGTGTATAAAGTGTGCATATTTCTTTAAGGTAACGTTCAAGACTAAATTATTTTCATCAATTTTCTTCCTAACCCTGAAAATCAAACAAGTTATCTTATTTTGACCAAGTATAAGAAATCCTAATTATGATTTTCCTATTTTCTTAAATTAATTTAATTTCTTACAAAAATATATCAAAATATTGTTCTTACCTTTCATAAAGTTATATATATATATATATATTTTTTTTTAAGCATATATTTTTTTTGTTGTTTTCTTCTTCTTCTTTTTTAGTTATATTAGTCATGTTAGAGCCCTCCCCAACACTTATCTCATGCATTGTCCCCATTGTATGAAAGAAATGTATAGATACATGAAATAAAATGAAAAAGAGGAAAGTTACTGATACACTAGGTTGAAAAGACACATAGCCGTTTCATTTACCGGCACCGATTCCAAGAAAGGTTTAAGGCGTTGACCATTTACCTTAAAATCATTTTCATTCTTTGTGTCACTGATCTCTACAGCACCGTGTGGAAACACAGTTTTGACAATGAATGGCCCAGTCCATCTTGATTTTAATTTTTCTGAGAAAAGATAAAACCTAGAATTATAGAGTAAGACTTTTTGTTCAGGGACAAAAGTTTTTCTTATGATGTGTTTATCATGAAAAATCTTAACTCTATCTTTGGTGATCTTAGCATTTTCATTGGCCTCATTTCTCAACTTCTCTAATTCGAAAATTTGTAATTTCCGAAGGTCACCGGCCTTAGTCAAGTCGAAATTCAACTGCTTGATTGCCCATAAGGCCCGGTGCTCTAACTCAACAGGTAGGTGACAAGCCTTTCTAAAGACTAACCTATAAGGAGATATCCCTAGAATCATCTTCAAAGTAGTCCTGTAGGCTCATAGGGCGTCTATAAGTTTGGTGGACCAATCTTTCCGATTTTGGTTCACAGTCTTCTCTAAATAAACTTGATTTGTCTATTAGAGACCTCAACCTGCCCACTGATTTAAGGATGATAAGGTGTAGACAACTTGTGAGTTATGGCATACTTTCGCATAAGAGCTTCAAAGGATCTATCGCAAAAGTGAGTATCATTATTACTGATTATAGCACGAGGGGTTCCGAAGTGTGAGAAATATTCGCTTTTAAAAACTTTATGACAACTTTGTTATCGATAGTTCTACTAGGAATGGCTTCTACCACTTGGACACATAGTCCATAGCAACCAATATGTATTGGTTTCCAAATGAGTTAGGAAATGGACCCATAAAATCGATGCCCCAAACATCAAAGAGTTCTATTTCTAGAATTGGGCTGAGGGGCATTATATCTCGTTCTGAGATCCTTCCCACCATCTGGCATCTAGGGCACGTCTTGTAAAATCATAAGCATCTTTGAATAAAGTGGGCCAATAGAACCCAGTTTGTAGCACTTATTCAGCAGTCTTGCGGGGACCAAAGTGTCCACCACATGCAAGTTCGTGACAAAGAATAAAACACTCTTAACCTCTTCATTGGGAATGCATCTCCTAATAATTTGGTCAGAACAGTACTTAAAAAGATACGGTTCCTCCCAAAAGAAATACCGGACTTGAGATAAGAATCGGTATATATTGTTTCTGGACCAATGAGATAGAGTTTGGTTTGTGACTAAATAATTTACTATATCAGCAAACCAGGTTCCCTAAAGATAGCTAAGAGATTTTCATCAGGAAAGTCCTCTTTTATGGGCAATTCGTTGCATGGAGAATTTGGATTCGTGAGAGATGGTCAGCAATGACATTTTCTACGCCTTTCTTGTCTCGAATCTCGAGATCGAATTCTTGAAGAAGGAGGATCCAATGAATCAGTCGGACCTTGGCATCCTTCTTCATCATGAGGTACCTAAGCGCAGAATGATCAGTGAAATGGTGGTTTTGAACCCTAGTAAGTAGGGACGAAATTTCTCTAAGGCAAACACTACTGCCAAGAATTCTTTCTCAGTAGTAGTGTAGTTTAATTGAGCATCGTTGAGAGTCCTACTAGCGTAGTAAATCACGTGCTGATTGTTATCAATGTGTTGTCCTAAGACAGTGCCTATGGCAAAATCAGAAGCGTCACACATGATTTCGAACGGCTTAGACCAATCCGGTGCAGATATGATTGGTGCAGAATTAAGCTCTCTCCTAAGCTTCTCCCAAGAATTCATACATTTAGCATCGAAAGTGAAGGACACGTCCTTAGCTAATAGATTGGTCAAGAGCCTAGCAATCTTGCTAAAATCCTTGATAAATCCTCGGTAAAAACCGGCGTGTCTTAAAAAGGATCAAATATCCTTCACGCATTTGGGCATGGGAAGCTTAGCAATAACCTCAATCTTAGCTCTATCCACTTCAATTTCTTTCTTAGAGATTTCATGACCCAAGATATTCCATGTTTACCATGAAATAGTATTTCTCCCAGTTCAGTGTCAGATTTTTCTCAGTACAACGCTGGAGGACAAGTTCCAAATGGTGGAACCATTGAGTGAATGAATCTCCATAGATGGAGAAATCATCCATGAAGATTTCTAAGAATCGTTCTATCATATCAGAAAAAAATTAATATGCAACGTTGAAACGTTGTTGGGGCATTGCACAAGCTGAAAGGCATTCGACGATAAGCAAATGTCCCAAATGGACATGTGAATGTAGTCTTTTCTTGGTCCTCAGGAGCAATAGGAAACTGATTATACCCCGAGTAACCGTCCAAGAAATAATAATACTCGTGGCCCGCCAAACGTTCAAGCATTTGATCAATGAAGGGAAGTTGAAGATGGTCCTTACGAGTTGCAGCATTAAGCTTCCTATAGTCAATGCAAATTCGAATCTTCGTGGAAGTCGAGTTTCGACCAACTCTTTGTTCTCATTTTCCACTACGGTGAAACCTGATTTCTTTGGAATCGCATGGACATGACTAATCCATTGGCTATCAAAAATGGGATAGATTATCCCGTTATCTAAGAGTTTCACAATCTCAGCATGAACACCTCTTACATTATAGTGTTTAACCTACGCTGCGGGTCTCTTTTAGGTGTTGCATCTTCATGGAGATGAATACGATGTTGAACTATGGTTGGACTCAATCCTTTATATCGGTAATAGTCCAACCAATGGCTTCCCTATTGATTGTCAAAATCAAAGAGTTAAGAAATTACCGTGTAGCTTGTGGCTAACGGGTCGTGTCCACCAGGAGGAATGCGATGAAAGCTTTTCGGTGTTTTATTTAGTAACAAAGAATTGTGCTCGTTTTTTATAGAAAAGATAATGGAAAGAAGGGATGATTAAAAGAGAAATTGCAACTTTGGGAAGGCTTTGGAAAAGTGAATTTTGTATAAAGTTTAAAAAGTGATTTGTTGTTTTTTATAAAGAAGAAAATCTGGGCTCACTATCTCACTACTCAATGACATGTTCTTCAATTGAAATTTTAATGCCTCAACTTGATCATAGGCAAAACTTAAGATTGATTCTAGAAAGTTTTAAGCAAAACACATAAGATTGTTGGAAAGATTAATTCTTTTCTTTAAGAAATCGTCTTGAGTTTAATGTTAAATCATCAAGAAGTTCAAGTATGAGATAAAAACAAGTTCTAGAGACGTTTTAAAAAGAGGTAGAAGTTAAAAATCCAAACCCATCCTGATGTGCCTTCAAGAACACTTTCAAGAAGAAGGCTTAAGCTAGGCATGCAAATGATTCATTGGGTCTTTTTCATGAAAACCATTCAAAAAGAAGATGGATTAGAGAGAGGAGTAGTAGTGAGCCCAGAAAATCAATTTAGCTACTCATGAAAACAAAACAATGCAAGTAATTAAAGTTAGACATACCGTAAAATGAGTAGAAGAAAATGTAGCTCGATTCTTGTATTGATGTCAATTCAATCTTCAAGTTACAAGCACTCAATTCCTCTCTCTCACAGGTATTTGTACTGAACTACAAATTGTAAAACCAAAAATACAACTTTTATACTATCTAACAAGTGCCTAAAACTTAAGTATAAAAAAAATTCTCATCCTAATCTTCGCCCTTTTTTCTCTGTTGAAACTGGTATTTATAGGGAAAACCAGAGGGGGGAGATCGTAGAAAGATTGGGGGAGCAAACGCTTCCCCAACAGACGCAACCAAGCCGCGAAAATGTGGCTAGGGCCGCGTTTTCGTGGCCCTGGTGTGGCCAGTTGGCCACACCCAATTGGGTGGTTCTCCTGATTTGGTGATTCTCCTGTATCTTCTTCTGGTTTTCTCATTTCTGCTCTAGGATTTGATGAAACAACCTTTGTTTGTTGGCTTTAACCGCTTGATTTGGAGGATTCTTTTCACCGGTTTTCAACCTCTCTGATATGCCAAGATTTTGCCCTGATTCCTTGATTTCGAATTTATTCTGAATTAAATCAAAATTTCGTGGGCTTTTGGGCTTGTTTCTCTTCCTTTCTTTTAGCAATTGGGCCTACATTTAACAAAGAAGAAGAAGACTTATTAATAGAATTTTATTAGCTAAAAGTATGGTAATGTGACAATGTATATGCAAAATATGTGACTGATCACACCCCCACACTTATCCTTTGCTCGCCCTCGAACAAAACATCAGACTAATTCTAATCAATTATTAGACCACTTTCGTAGGTCACTCGATTGCACTGAGCATGTGCAACAAGCCGTTAAACCTCTAGGTTACCCCTAGAGGACGACTTTTGTCTCGTGAGGGTTTTCAGTGGATTGCACCCACAAAATCCATAAAAAAAAATGTTAGTATTTTCGAAAAGCATTTTTAAAGGAAAAATACTTGAAGTATATTTGTAGGCTTTAAGTAATCTATAAGTTATAGGAATATCAAATTTTTCATTCCGAAACTCAGTCTCTATTCAAAAACATGTCATCAATCAAAGTTAGGAGTCAAATTGTACTTCTCATCTAGTCTATTAATTTACCCTGAGTCGTATGCACCATCGTGACTGTGAAGTTGACTAAGGGTTCTTTAACATTAACTCCTATGCCTTATTTATATTTTATTTTGGTGAAATTTATTTTCATTAGGCTTTCTAATCTGCCCATGTAACGAGCCTTTAGTTGGTGACACCCAAACCGGACAGTTTAAGGCACCAGGTGAGAAATCACCCTAAGGACTTAAACACTCGAGCAGACAAGGCCACGAAACCAAGGTTTTTATTTATAAAATGTACCCCTTTTAGGCGTGAATACTTATGCTTCATGAGGCACAAATACCCATCTTAATCAGAGAATTTAATATATATATTTTTTCAAACTTATCTAATTCTCTTTTGCATAAATATCAAGGCTTGCTTAGGCCAAAGCACCTAGCTAATCAATAATTAAATTTGTTTATTATTATATTTTTTAATACATATATATTTTTTTTATAAGGCATAAGAGTCTTTGTTTTTAAACCCTAAGTGTGTAGTGTATTTAGTGTGCATATTTCATCAAGGTAAATATCAAGACTAAATTACTTTCACAAATTTTCTTCCTAACCCTAAAAATCAAACAAGTCATCTTATTTTGACCAAGTATAAGAAATCGTAATTATGATTTTCCTATTCCTTAAAATTGATTTAATTTCTTACAAATATATCAAAATATTGTTCTTACCTTTCAAAAAGTTTTTTTCTATATATATATATATACAATATTTTTTTTTTGAGTTATATTAGTCATGTTAGAACCCTCCCCACACTTATCTCATGCATTATCCCCATGTATGAAAGAAATGTATACATGCATGAAATGAAATGTAAAAGAGGTGCATATATTATACAGAAATATGTACAACATCAAGTTTCTTCCACACCTAGATCTTTTTGGGTCTTATCCGTCTAGCTCTCTTTCCGTTATTCCAATGAGTCCTCTTTATAGGGCATAGTGGGGAGGCCAATTTTTCTATCATTTTAGCTCTCTTCCTCCCAGTCTCAACTTCTTTAAGTTTTTCTTCCTCATATTTCTACATTCATTATTCATAAATTGATCACCACCACACTTCTCAGTTGGAACTTTCTCACTATGAATGCCTAGGAATTCTAATTCAGTTCCATATATCTCCTCAAAGTTTAGGTCAACACTTTCCCCTAGAGATGTGTATTAACCAAAAGATCCCTAGTTGGTTCATCCAAACACATGAGTTCTTCTTCGAAGAGGTTTTCAAAGAGTTATGTCAATCAGAGGTTCTTGAATTATATTCTCATACGATACATTATTGTTGGCTCATAGAAAGTGAAGATATTCAAATCAAATTTTTCCTTTTTAAGGGTACTCTAACATTAGGATCTCCGACATATGCCTTCTCATTAAGATAATCGAATTCATTCTTAAATAATTCATTAAGAAACAGCGACTCATCTTCTATATCTTCACTCTCTTCATCACAATTATTTTCAACAAAGTTTACCTCAAATGTTTGATCTCTTATCTTACGAGGTTGTTTTTCTAGGTTGAAGACATTGACTTCTCTAGTCATGTCCCCAAAAGTTAACCTCATGGACCCATTCCTACAATGATGATGGCATTGGCAGTAGCAAGGAATGGTCGCCCTAGGATAACAGGAGTTTGAGCCCTATAATTGGAGTTAGACACAGGTTGTGTCTCTAGAACTATGAAATCAATAGGGTAAATAAACTCCCCAACCCAGATAAGGACATCATTAATCTCCCTTTTGGAACTTTCACTGAACGGTCAGCCAGTTGGATAGTGACTCGAGTTGGACTAAGATCGCCCAACCCGAGTTGTTGATAAACTGAGAATGGAAGCAAGTTGATACTTGCCCCCAAGTCAAGAAGTGCATGACTAATCTCGGCTTGTCCTATTGTGCAGGCAATGGTTGGACTACCTGGATCCTTGTACTTAACATGGATCGGACCCGATAGTAGCTCACTAATGTTAGTGGCTAAGAAGACCTTTTTAGGTACATTAGTCTTTCTCTTCTTGGTGCACATGTCCTTAAAAATCTTATCATAAGATGGGACTTGTTGGATGGCATCAAGAAGTGGCACATTTATCTTCACTTGATTAAAGATCTCAATGATCTTATCCATGTGTGGATTTGGTTGTTTTTTTAGCCTATTAGGAAATGGTGCTATAGGCTGGTGCACGTAACTGGTTGACTTATCTTTTTCAGATTCATCAAATTTAGGAGAAGTGGGATTAGATGAGGTGGATGCTGAAGTGTGATTGTGCTGACTAGGATTAGGTGGTGTTGACACTTGGTTATCAACTTTCTTTCCCGACCTCAATGTATGAACAACATTACATTGATTCAGTGATGGATCCTCAACCAAATGAGCTTGTTGTGAATTCCTAGGATTCATAATTGGTTGACTGGGCAAGGTACCCTTTTGCCTCTCATGATGTGGGTTGGCTAGCTGGCTCATTTGACTCTCTAGCCTCTGTATTATTTGCATGAGGAATCTTGGTTCTTCATGTACCTTTCCATGTTTCTCTCAAAATCAGTCATTCTCCTTTCAAGTTGAGGATTCTGGAATGAAGATGGTGGAGCTTGGTTGGGAAAATTTTGTTGATAATTTGAAATTTGTTGGGAGAATTGTGAGGATGATTGGAAAAGTTGGGTTGATGATTGGAAGAATTATTGGAATGATGGAAGTGGCTTGCATGGTTTGACCGTGGGTGGTCATTATTTTGTTGGCTCATGAGAAATTTGGGTGATTTCTCCAGCCAGGATTGTACATTGGAGCGTAAGGATCATTGTTCGGCCTTGAAAAGGCCGCATTCATCGTTCAAAAAAAGTATTGGTGAGCTTGAAATACAGGACACTCCTCAAACACATAATTCATGGCCTGACAGTAAGTACAACCTGGAGTTAAAAATTGGTTCGGGCTGACTTGATTGACTGGACTTGGCTCCTTAGTTTCTAAAGCTTGCTAGGTTAGCTAACTTAGCCTCATTAGCTATGGATGATTCAATCGAATGAAGACCTCCTTTTGAAGAGATAGAGTTTGATTTCTAGAGCTTTCACTAGTAGGTTCCCATTGGATGGTCTTTTCAGCTAGATTCTCATATAAATCCCATCCTTCTTGCTCATCATTCTGCAAGAATCCCCTTGGCACATGCTTTCTAAGAGGGTCTTGGTCGAGTAGTCTAAACCGTCATAAAGAATTTGGCATTGTCGCCATTTCTATATTCCATGATGAGGACATTGGACAAGGAGGTCTTTGAAGCGTTCAAAGTACCTCCAAAACGGTTCACTAGGTTCTTGCTTGAACTGCATGATGTTTTTCCTAACGAGAGCGGTCGTATGGATTGTGTTGGCCCAAAGGCCCATCACTCTAGTTTTGATGATGATCACTCATGTAGTTATGGTACTAATGATCTTGTGTTTTTAGTCTCAGATTTATGATTAAGATCTTAGTAGGTGTGTAGCTTCAACAAAGGATTTAAAGTCAAGTTTTAGAGCTAGCACGGTTTGATTCAAGAGCTTGTGCATCAAGACCACATCAAGTACTCAAGAGGAGTCTAGCTTTTTGGATCGAGTTTGGACCAAGTCAAGAAGATGAGAAGACTTCAAGTGAAGACCTTCAAGATCAAGACTTGTGTCTAGGTTTGTTTAAGATTTTGTTTTTAGATTAAAATGTAAAGGATAGAATAGTTGGTGGATTGCTCAAGTACATACACACACACATACTCTTGATTTAGATGTGTTTTGATAAAAATTTTTACTTTGGAAAAATACAAAAGAATTTTCATTTGGAAAAATACCGGTTTGGTTTTTGGAGTTTCAAGTATACATGTCTTTAACCAAAACCATGTTTAGTGATTATTGTCAAAAACATAGATATTTCACCATGTATGTGTAGTGGATCATATCCATACACTCTATGCTTTAAAAGTGTTTAAAATATCTTGTTTTTGTATTTGGAGAAGTTTTGGAAAAATCTAATTTGGAAAAATACAGATTTTGTTTTTAGCCAAAATTTCTATGTTACAAAAATAGTTCAAATTGTTTTGTAATGTGTTTTGATTTTGTTCAAACATGTTTGTTTATCAAAGTATACTATTGAACCTATTTTTGTAGATTTTTTTGTGATTTTATGGGATTTTATTTTAGTTAAAAAGTCTAACTTTCAAATCCCTAATTTAAGCCTGCCAGGCTCTAGCGGTCGACCGACCGTCGACCGGACCAAGAGCCGGTCGACCGGAGCGGTCGACTGATGTGCACAAGAGTGCACAAGATGGGCCGGTCGACCGCACGGTCGACCGCCAGAGAGCAGCTGCTCTCTGGAAAGTGCCCCGGTCGACCGGGCGGTCGACCGGCAGAGAGCTGAGCTCTTTGTATCCTGGCCACGGTCGACCGACCGGTCGACCGCTTGCTCACGATCAGAAATCTGACAGTTGGTCGGTCGACCGGGCGGTCGACCGACATGTCAGTCTGCCTCCCAACGGCTAGTTTTTCTAGCCCTATAAATTGGGGGTTTTGGGGGCTGTTTTGAATAAGATTTTTGGAGAGTTTTTAAGCCAGTTTTTCCTACTCTTTTAAGAGGTTTTCTCCACTTGTTTTAGAGCCAAATACTTCCATTCAAAAGGACAGTTTTATCAAGAGTTTTCAAAAGTGATTTCTTGTGTTTTTCGCCACCATTTCAATCCTAGTTTTTTCACACAACACTTGAGCTATCCATTGATATATTCATCCTATAGGAGTGTTATTGTGAGAGTGTTTATTGGTGATCAAAGTGTTTAGATCACCAAGAGTTCTTTCTTGTACTTTGAGGAGGCGGACGAGTGTGTTCGCGTTGTTTCGGGTTCTTGTGTAAACTTGGTGTTTGAGGTGCGGCCTCGGCGAGCTAGTGGGCTTGCGGTGTGTTCTTGCGGGAACAAGAGAGGGACTAGAGAGTCCAAAGAGCTTGTAGGTGTTGCGGCACCAAGTGATCCGGTGGGATCGATTTTAGTGAAAATCCTTCGTAGTGTTGAAGGCGGGGACGTAGAGCAAATGTGCTCGAACCTCGAAACAAATCTCCCGTGTTTGCGATTGCTCTCTCTATCTCTTACTTGTTTATATCTTGCATGCTTATATTGTGTTTATCTTTATTTGCTTGATATATATTTGTGCTCATATTGTTATATGCTTGGGGATTGTTTGCTAACACTTGTATTTAACCAAGAGATCCAACGCGGCAACTCAACTCTTATCTAGAGGAATCTTGAGGAGTTAGTCCAGAGCCCTTCACGGGGAATCCGGCTACACTCTTGTGTTATACGTAGTGTTTTAGTTTAAGAAGTTTTAGTTTGCATTTGAATAAGTTTTTAATTTCGCATTAATTGACCATTAGATTAGCCATCACCTATTCACCCCCCTCTAGGTGTTTTCAGATTGGATAGAATTCTTTAAGAAGATCTTGATGAAACCATCCCAAGATGTAATAGAGCCGGCCGCTAAGCTGTAGAGCCATTTCTTGGCTAAGTCCTTAAGAGCAAATGGGACAAATCTCAACCTAATAGCATCATCTACAAGGTATGAGATTTTCATCATTAAGCATTCTTCCTCAATTCTCTGATGAGAAATAAGCATCTTCGGACTCTAAGCCATGGAACTTAGGGAGTGTATTGATGAACTGTGGCTTAAGCTCAAAGTTGTGTTCACCAACCGATGGAAGTTGGATGCAGGATGGAAGTGATGTTCTAATGGGATAGAACATATCCTGCAAAGATGTCGGTTGATCCATAACCGAATTGGGTCTTGTTTTGAACTTGGATGGTGATGTGTTTCTAGTTAACCTAGATGAATTAGGGTCTCTTGACCACACTTGCATACACAAATACTATCACAAACAAGTTCACCAATAGTCAAGAAGAGAAAACAACCAAGCCTAGTTTAAGGTAACCTTGAACTAGACAACTCCTAACTAGTTGATTGTCCACAGGAGGTATAATGTAGACTTTGACCACAAGCTAATCAGCCAGGTCAGGTCAAGATTGGTGGGAGGTTATCCGTCAAAGACGTTCCTTAATTAAGTAACCACAACCTTCAGGCTTTCGGTCCTTAATCCCCTTCCTAGACACCGATTTGACAGGAGTCAAATTCCAGCACCTTCCCCCTTAGGATAATCTCCAAGTGAGTTCGAGATGTCCTAAGGCCAATGTCTATCAGATTTTACTTAGGCTTAGGTTGTGCGTGCTTGGAGATGGTTTGTGGGCTAAGGAAGGGTAATGACTTCCCCACCTTATCTTGACTTGAGTTTTGCCCTTAGAATTGATTTGTCCAAAGTTTGCAAGATATAGAAAAGTAGCATTCAAAAGCAAATATCACCCAAGAATGTTTCCTAACCTATATGCTATGCATACATACCTTGTCTCTAGCTATCTTCAACA